>JAJAGP010005636.1:0-30724 GCA_025084515.1 Ancistrus triradiatus | reverse complement strand
AAAGGCTGTCCAGTTTTCTATATAGCCCACGTTGTTTTCAGAGCACCACTTGGACAGCCAGCAGTTCAGCGACCATAACCTGCTGTAGGCTTGGTCACCTCGTCGCATTGGGATGGGGCCAGAGCACACTACAGCATCGGACATCGTCGTATAGGGATTGTCATCTTGGAGGTGGTCCAGAGTCCTTGACCCACACTGTCAATACATGAGTCATTAGGATCACAGGAGCCAAGGTGAGATGCATTAGTAAGTCTTTGCCCCACCCTGCCATCATCTGAGTTGATAGAGTCATATGGATGGAGGTGTGAATGAGAGTTGAACCTCCCTGCAAGGGTTCTCGAGACTTTTTTGTAGGTGCCCGTTAACGGATGACAGAAACCATCTCTGTACAGCGATGGTGTTCTCATTGGAACTCTTTCAAACCATCTGTCTGCTCTCTTGAAAATGTGAAAATTAGTAGCTTCAAATGAGTGTTGCTTTCTGCCTCTTACATGTAGAGGTTGGCTACATTGGGAGACACAGGGGAACCCATGGCACATCCATGCTTTTGTCTGTAGAAAGTCTTGTTGTATTTGAAGTAGATGATGAAAAGACAGAGGTCTAGCAGGGTGTATATCAAATCCAGGGTGAAAATTCGTTCTAATTGCCAAAGAGGCTACCTTGCTGTAGTCATTTACCTATCATCTCCACTGCCTCAGTAGTAAGTATACATGTGAAAAGTGAGGTGACAAAACCTGAGACTCCCCATCAGTTTCTAGAACTGAAGAAGCATTTCAGAAGAGAGGTGAAATGTCTTCAAGAACCAAGTAGTACTCCAGTTGCCTTCAGGTCTACCATGACCTGGATGACAAATTGTTCTTCCAAATATTATTTTTATTAGTGTGTTGCGTCAACAACATAGTAAATGCTCTTCGTATTATTATTATTATTATTATTATTATTATTATTATTATTATGTCGCGCAAGCGACACACTAATTGATCATCCATGTTCTTCGTATTATTATTAGTGTGATTGCCTATATAGATCATAACTCAGTCAGTTTTTGACCAACGGCCACAAAATTCAGTAGTCTTGGTCCCGGGTGGAATCTGAGGTGACATGTGATGCCCATGGGGCCCCTTTGGACCCCAACTGGGCACTGGGGCCCTGGTGGGCTAATGACCATAACTCAGTCAGTTTTCGACCTACGACCACAAAATTTGGCAGGCTTGGTCCGGGTGCAATCTGAGGTGACATGTGATGCCCGCCCATGGGGCCCCTGTAGACCCCGGCTGGACACTGGGGCCCCTGACGGGCCAATGACCGTAACTCAGTCAGTTTTCAACCTACGGCCACAAAATGTGGCAGGCTTGGACCCGGGTGCAATCTAAAGTGACAAGTGATGCCCATGGGGTCCCTGTGGATGGCAGCTGGGCACTGGGACCCTTGGGTGGGCCACTGGGCCACAGTCAGTTTTAGAACTTTTGCCACGAAATTCAGCAGGCTTGGTCCCTGGGGCACCCTGGTTTGATGTGATGCCCTTTGGGCCCATGAGGTACACTAAGGGTCGGCCATTGCAGAGTGGCAATCACACTCGCATTTTCTTCAGGAAATGCACCTCTCTAGGTAGTGTGTTGCGCAAGCAACACACTATTGTTCTTCGATTTTTATTTTTCCACCTGATTTTCGGTACGTATCTCCTCCTACAGTTTTCGAGATATCGACACGGGACTAACACCAAAACGTCCGGCATGTTCCGGAGAAGTGTGCTTGTTCATAGCTAAGAGAAATGTTGTTACACTCGCATGCTACACTCGCATTTGTGCGAAAAAAATTCCCATTCACTTGCATGGGATTTTTTTTTAAACTTCCGTAACTCGGTCAATTTTTGACCAAGTTTCACACAGATTGCACTCTTTGAACACTTTCTATCACTCTTTAAAAATCACTCCATTCATTCTCTATTCCACTAGGTACAGTGGCACACTCTAGCCTTCAGTGAAAATCGATTAATGCACTTTTTCACTGAACAAACGTGTCTAAAACCAGGATGCTTTCACCTAGAAACTCCATTTGAACTACAAATGGTAGAGATACTTCATAATTCATCAAAAGATTCCATCACTAAACAAATTATTTTTCCAGTTATGATGATTTGTTCGGGACTAGGGACTAAAACTTCCCTCATTGACAGCCATGTTAAATTTTCGGAAGTGCAAGGCAGCTTTATCCAAAGTTTCATTTGTGTTTAACCAAGGGGTCCTCTCTCACACAAACTTCAGATAATTGATTGGTTACATATTTTCGAGTTATGACCATTTGTTTGAAAGGTCCAACATCGCTTGAAACTGACATTGTACACATACATTCAGTCACTTTTTCGCGGAACAAACGTGTGTAAAATCATTAGACTTTCACCTAGAAACTCCTTTTCAACTTCAAATGGTACAGCTACTTCCCCTTAATGACACATCCAAATATCTCGTCCTTAAACTAATTATTTTTCGAGTTACGATGATTTGTATGGGACTACGTACTCATAAGCCTCTCATTCACTTTCATTTTCATGTAGTTTTTAACTTGTCATAACTTGTCAATCCACACGTTTTTTAGGTCAGAGCGATCAGCAAGGGGTCCTCTCTTTAAGGTAAGCGATAGGTTAATTACTTTTTGAGGTATGACCGTTTGTTTTACAGGTCTGACACAGAGAGTTTACATTAAACATGGCTGAGGACAGACGCTTTGTCTCCCCTCTCTGACACACACACACACACACACACACACTTGCAAGCCATGCCTACAGACTCACAGCTGCTCTCATTTAAACAGACGGGCACTTTGGAGCTGAAATTACACCCATTAGTATGGAGTGACAGCACTATCTTTAATACCAGAGCAAAAAATCAGAAACAACAGCGCAAAATGACTTTAAATCGAGCGACAGCAACAACTGTACATTCCAAAGCAGCAGCGCATTTCAGTTCTGTGCGTGTTTCGTTGATTATTAGGTCCATTGTTTGCATAGTACCACAGAGGGGACAGAAGTACCTAGCAGGACGGTTTTCGCCCTACAGCCATGAAATTTGACAGGCTTGGTCCCGTGTGCAATCTAAGGTGACATGTGATGCCCATGGGACCCCTGTAGACCCCGGCTGGGTACTGGGGTCCCCTTGTGGGCCAATGACAGCAACTCAGTCAGTTTTCGACCTATTGCCACAGCCACAGAATTCAGCAGGCTTGGTCCCAGGTGCAATCTGAGGTGACATGTGATGCCCATAAGGCCCCAGAGAACCCCGGCTGGGCACTGGGGCCCCTGGCGGGCCAATGACCGTAACTCAGTCAGTTTTCCAACTATGGCCACAAAATTTGGCAGGGTTAATCACAGGTGCAATCTGAGGTGATATGTGATGCCCATGGGGCCCATGAGGACCCTGGCTGGGCACTGGGGCCCCTGGCAGGCCATAACTGTAACTCAGTTAGTTATTGACCTATGGCCATGAAATTCGGCAGGCTTGGTCCCAGGTCCAATCTGAGGTGAAATGTGAAGCCCATGGGGCCCCTCTGCACCCCCGCTGAGCACTGGGTCCCCTGGCAGGCCAATGATTGTAACTCAGTCAGTTTCTCGACCTACAGCCACGAAATTCGGCAGGCTTAGTCCCGGGTGCAATCTGAGGTGACATGTCATGCTTCTGATGTCCTTGACGTCACTGGGGCCTCTGGAAGGTCATTGAATTTAACTGAGTCAGTTTCAGACGTAACATTTTGTACTTCAGCAGCCTTGGTCCAGTGTGCACCCTGAGGTGACTACAGTGACTACAGTCGGCTTTCCACCTACATACTCAGTCCCTGATGCACGTCGCAGGGGCACACACTGCCGCAACACACTCGCAGTTTCTGCAGGAACTGCACTTTCTAGTTTTTATTATTATTATTATTATTTCACCTGTTTTTGTGCGCATATCTCCTCCTACAGTTTTCGAGATATCGACACGGGACAAACACCAAAACGTCTGGGATGTTCGGCACACTCTAACCTTAAGTGAAAATCGATTAATGCAGCAAAGCAGCAGCGTGTTTCAGTTCTGTGCGCGTTTCGTTGATTATTAGGTCCATTGTTTGCATAGTACCACAGAGGGCACAGAGATACCTGGCAGGACAGTTTTCAACCTACAGCAATGACATTTGGCAGGCTTGGTCCCGGGTGCAATCTAAGGTGACATGTGATGCCCATGGGGCCCATGAGGACCTCGGCTGGGCAATGGGGCCCCTGGCGGGCCAATGACTGTAACTCAGTTACTTATTGACCTATGGCCATGAAATTCAGCAGGCTTGGTCCTGGGTAAAACCTGAGGTGAAATGTGAAGCCCTTGGGGCCCATCTGCATCCCCGCTGGGCACTGGGTACCAGGCAGGCCAATTATTGTAACTCAGTCAGATTTTCGACCTACAGCCACGAAATTCGGCAGGCTTGGTCATGGGTGCTATCTGAGGTGATATGTGATTCCCATGGGGCCTCTGTAGACCCTGGGTGGGTGATCTGAGGTGACATGTCATGCTTTTGCGGTCCTTGAGGTCACTGAGGCCTCTGGAAGGTCATTGAATGTAACTCAGTTACTTTTAGACCTAAAGTTTTGTAGTTCAGCAGCCTTGGTCCCATGTGCACCCTGAGGTGACTACAGTGACTACAGTCGGCTTTCCACCTACATACTCAGTCCCTGATGCACGTTACAGGGGCACGCACCTGTTGCGTGATAGCCGTACCCCCCCCCTCTCTCTCTTTACCTTCTTCCCCCAAGTCATAAACTTTACAACATCTTGGAATGCAAGAAGGCCCTACATCTGGACAGGATCTTAACCCGAACCGTTTGACTCCATCAACAGTTAACTCTTTCCCAAACCGACATACAACCTTTGACATCTCCAATCATAAACTAAGTCCATGTGCTATTCTTAAAAGGGGGTTTCAACGGTCCAGGCCACCAAGCTTTCTCAATTTTCTTCTGACTTTTGCAAAAATTAACGACTTTCTTTCCCCATAGTTGAACTCTGTCATCACAGCCCTCTCTTGATTGCAAACCTTATCACCCCAGCCTGGCGCCGAAAGACCCCCTGGAGATTTACGACTCAACGCGCCTTCCTCTTAAAAACCAAGAACTCCGCTTTCCTTTCTAAAGAGACCAAACTTTATTAATCATGTATTTAAACTCCTGATAGAAAAGTTTATCTTCATCGAAACCTTTTAATTACATAACAAATAATATTTGGATCCTGATAAGTCCAAACCCACTATATACATTTAAATGATTCATACAAAGAGTGGATCAAGGATATTCTTTTATATCCACACACCGTTATAGATTATACATATGTATGTTACTGAATTTATGTACCTTCATATCTACTTGATTAATGTTTTACTATAATTATCTTTTTGTTTTGATATTTAGTGATCCCGTTTAGTATGATATATAGAAACAGCTTTTGCCTATGTGTTTTGATCGATCGGGTTTTAATAATTTGTGCAACAAACATGAAGTTATTTACAATGTACCGTTTCCTACAGCTTGTATTAATCATAGTATTGTTTAGTTAAAAGTATAGTAAATGCCTGTGCTGTAGTTAAAATGCTTTAACAATGTTCTAGGTTATCAATTCAAGGTGCTTTTGATCATCTGAACCTTACAACGAAGTCTGCATCTAAACTTGTAACTTTGAGGATTTTTGGTTATTGTGTGATACTTTTCAATCTCTTTTAGATACGTAGGAATATTATTTAATCCAAGTTAGACGTCTGTGGCTTATGGTGAAATAAGGCAACCGCGATAGAAGAGCTTTACTGAGGAGTCAGCTTCTCATTGGCTAAGTAAGGGCAACTCCTTATGTCCCTCCTCCAGCCGCCCCCCCCCGAGCTGGAACATTCAAAAAGCAATGCGGGACGACCACGTAGTGAGCTAGCTTCAAGTCTTGTGTCTTTATTGTCTTTAAGTCTTTCTTTGTCTTTTATAGTTTTTCCTTTTTGTAACGTTTTTGATTATTCATTTTACTCAAGTTTTCGCGTTTTACTTTAAAGTTTCCTGTATACAGCAGTCTTAAGTAGTTCGGTATCGCTGAACTAGAAGATAGTTAAAAGACCAACCAGACTCTAAGCTCGACCATTTTTTGTACCATACAAGTTTTTCTAATTTTGTTGAAGCTCGTGGTGCTAGAACGTGCTCCACTCCACCTTTATCTGTGGCCAAGATAGAATCCGAGTCGCACGCCCGCAAGTCGAGGTCAAGGAACCTGATCACCAACAGCTGGGAAAAAGCCAAACCGGAGCGAGGCCCTTAACCCATCTGTGGTCCCACGGACCGAAGACACGGACCGAAGACACGGACCGGAGGCCTATAGCCAAGATCTTACAGTCCTCCAAACAGGGCTCCAGATCTGAAAATTTTTACCTTTTACCCTTTCAGTTCCCCCATGTGTGACGTCGTACTACAGGCAGAGGCCGGTTTCCGTTCCATGCCTTCGCGTGAGCCTCCACAAAGCAATCGGCAAGTACCACTGTTGTGGCTGTTCTGGGTCCCTGATTTATCGTACTTTGCATTTTTAAGCTAAAACCACGCTTCAACATAGACTTATTCACGCCTAAGTAATTTTTACCACACTATCCACATTCAACGTCATTAAGGTTACCAGTAACATCGCAACGTTAGTAATTATTGCGCGACCGATAAGTTACATAGAGTCATCTTGGTTTCCGATTTTATTACTGTAATGTGTACGCTTGCCATTATTCCCTGTTCTCCATACTGTGATATATACATGTTCATCGTCATTTTATTATTTTAACTCTGTGATACACTCGTTATTACCTTAGATAATCTGTTGGTATTTGCCTTGTTTTGTAGTTAATAAACTTGTTTATAAACCCCTTTTGAATTTGCCACCTGGTGTGAGAGTCATTCATTCAAAGGTCGAGAAACACTTTGAATTCACTATTCAGATATAAACTGATCAAGTATTGTTGTTTCTTTTTCCTGGTTTCCAGATCGGCCAGTGAATTATTTATATTTTTAATAATCGATTTGGTGGTGCCCCGTATTTTTTAATTAATTAATATATAATTTAATTAATAAAGTTTAATTAAAAATTAATACAATTAAAGTGTAGTCTTAGTTTGCTACACACCGACGCAACACACTCGCAAGTTTCTGCAGGAACTGCACTTTCTAGTTAGTGTGTCGCGCAAGCATTGGCAATCACACTATTGAAATCCGAAAGTATTATTATTCCGTTTATTATATTTTTCCATAGGAAATGAATGGGCCAAAAGTTAATGAATCATAACTCAGTCAGTTTTTGACATACGGCCACGAAATTCGGCAAGCTTGATCCCGGGTGCAATCTGAGGTGAGATGTGATGCCCATGGGGCCCCTGTTGACCTCAGGTGGGCACTGGGGCCCCTGGGTGGGCCAATGACTGTAACTCAGTCAGTTTTCGATCTACGGCCACGAAATTCGGCAAGCTTGATCACGGGTGCAATCTGAGGTGACGTGATGTCCATGGGGCATTTATGGACCCCGAGTGGGCACTGGGGCCCCTGGGGTGGCCAATGACTGTAACTCAGTCAGTTTTCGACCTACGGCCACGAAATTCGGCAAGCTTGATCCTGGGTGCAATCTGAGGTGACATGTGATGCCCATGGGGCCTCTGTAGACCCCGGATGGGCACTGGGGCCACTGGGTGAGCCAATGAATGTAACTCAGTCAGTTTTCGACCTATGGCCACAATATTCGGCGGGCTTGATCTCGGGTGCAGTCTGAGCTTACGTGATGCCCTTTGGGCCCATGAGGTACACTAAGGGTCGACCATTGCAGAAAGGCAATCGCACTCGCATTTTCTTCAGGAAATGCACCTCTCTAGTTATTAGTGTGGTTGCCTATATAGGCACACTATTGTTATCCGAAAGTCTTATTTTACTTCTTCTTATTATTATTCCACATTTTTATCAAGCTTTAAACTGCCACAGCTTTCGAGATATCGACCCCGTTCCAGCGTCATTGCGTTGGGTCTGGTCGGGAATATTGTGCTTGTATAGGGCCCTCCCGTCGGACTTTGGGGGGCCACACAGGGGACCCGCAAAGTCCGAATTTTCCCATAGGAAATGAATGGGCCAAAAGTTAATGAATCATAACTCAGTCAGTTTTCGACCTACGGCCAGGAAATTTGGCAGGCTTGGTCGCGGATGCAATCTGAGGTGAACTGTGATGCCCATGGGGCCCCTGTACTCCCCGGCTGTGTACTGGGGCCCATGGGTGGGTCAATGACTATAACTCAGACAGTTTTCGACCTACGGCGACAAAATTTTGCAAACTTGGTCCCGGGTGCAATCTGAGGTGACATGTGATGCCCATGGAGCCCCTGTAGACCACGCATGGGCACTGGGGCCCCTGGGTGGGTCAGTGACCTTAACTCAGTCAGTTTTTTGAGTTACGGTCACGAAATTCGGCAGGCTTGGTCCTGGGGGCACCCTGGTTTGATGTGATGCCCTTTGGGCCCATGAGGTACACTAAGAGTCGGCCATTGCAGAGTGGCAATCACACTCGCATTTTCTTCAAGAAATGCACCTCTCTAGTTTTTAATATTATTTTTATTATTATTATTATTATACTTATTAGTGTGTTGCACAAGCAACAAACTATTGTTCTTCCAAATATTATTAGTGTGTCGCGTAAGTATTCGTATTATTTGTGTGTTGCACAAGCAACACACTTTTGTTCTTCGTATTATTATTATTTTTATTATTATTATTATTAGTGTGTTGCGCAAGCAACACACTATTGTTCTTCCAAATATTATTTTTATTATTATTATAATTATTTCACCTGATTTTCGGTTCGCATCTCCTCCTACAGTTTTCGAGATATCGACACGGGACAAACACCAAAACGTCCGGCATGTTCCGGAGAAGTGTGCTTGTCGATAGCAAAGAGAAATGTTGTTGCATTCGCACGCTACATTCGCATTTGTGCGAAAAAACGTCCCATTCACTTCCATGGGATTTAAAAAAAAAACAGCCGTAACTCGGTCAATTTTTGAGCTACAAACACGAAACTCGGCATGATCGGACCTGGGTTCATCTCAAGTTTCGGACAGATATCACTCTTTGATCACTTTCTATCACTCTTTAAAAATCACGCCATTCATTGAATAGGGCAGAAGCTAGAGTGTGCACTCTAGATTTCAGGGAAAATTGATTAATTCACTTTTTCACTGAACAAACTTCTCTAAAATCCTGAGACTTTCCCCTAGAAACTCCATGTCAACTGCAAATGGTAGAGATACTTCCCCTTCATAATTCATCAAAAGATTGCATCGCTAAACAAATTATTTTTCGAGTTATGATGATTTGTTCGGGACTAGGGACTGAAACTTCCCTCATTGACAGCCATGTTAATTTTTGAAACTCCGAGGACGCTTTTTCGAAAGTTTCATGTCTGTTTAATCTGTCATAACTTTGAGCCTTTTTCGTCAATCCACATCATCTTATATAGTAGCGATCTGCAAGGGGTCCTCTCTCATAGAGACTTTTCAGGTAATTGATAGGTTACATATTTTTTGAGGTATGGACATTTGTTTGAGAGGTGCAAAATCAGTTGAAAGTCACTCTCAACGCTCTTTCTGTCACTGTTTTCGCAGAACAAACGTGTGTAAAATCATTATACTTTCACCTAGAAACTCCATTTAAATTTCAAATGGTAGACATACTTCCCCTTCATGACAACTCCAAATATCTCGTCGTTCAACAAATTATTTCTCCAGTTATGAGCGTTTGTTTGACACCTCTGAAATGAGAGGCAGACCAGAGACGATTCTCCCTTCTGTTCGATTCAAACACACACGCACGCCACGCCCACACAAGGAGAGCACATCGCCATGAAAAACGGATTCTTTGAAGTTAGATTTGCATGAATATGTTTAATAGGAAGGCTTCATCATTACTGTAAAATATTGTAATTAATTAAACAGTCCAAACCTTTAAGTCGGGATAAACATCACTTGTAATCCACACGAGCACAGAGTAAAACATGGCCGTCACAGCCGGAAACGCTCAATTCACTATTGTTCACTACACACTAGCTCCCTTCTATACTCTTAAAGAGCCAGACAGCTCTTATGTAAATCGCGTTACAAGACAATTACTTTCATCTAGAAACTCCATTTAAACTTCAAATGGTAGACATACTTCACCTTAATCATTCATCCAAGGATGGCATCGGTAAACAAATTTTTTTTCGACTTATGACGATTTGTTCGACCACTAGGGACTGACACGTCCCTCATTGACAGCAATGTAAAATGTGGGAATGGCGAGGCGCCTTTTTTCAAAGTTTCATTTGTGTTTAACCTGTCATAGCTTTGAGGCTTTTTCGTCAATCCACATCATCTTATATCCTAGCGATCTGCAAGGGGTCCTCTCTCAAACAACGTTTTCAGATAATTGATTGGTTACATATTTCTGGAGTTATGACCATTTGTTTCAGAGGTGCGAAATCGCTTGAAAGTCACTTTGTACACGGACTTTTCGCGAAACAAACATGTGTAAAATCATTATACTTTCACCTAGAAACTCCATTTAAATTTCAAATAGTAGACATACTTCCCCTTCATGACACATCCAAATATCTCGTCGTTCAACAAATTACTTCTCCTGTTATGAGCGTTTGTTTGAGAGCTGCACGAAATGCAGGAAGGAAGAGCTCAGACACCTCTGTGCCCGTCGATTCAAACACACACGCAGGCCACGCCCACACACGGAGAGCACATGGCAATGAAAAACGGATTCTTTAAAGTTAGATTTGCATCAATATGTGTACTATGAAGGCTTCATCATTACTGTAAAATATTGTCATTAATTAAACAGTCCAAACCTTTAAGTCGGGTTAAACATCACTTGTAATCCATACGAGCACAGAGTAAAACATTGCCGGCACAGCCGGAAACGGTCAATTTACTACTGTTCACTACACCCTAGCTGACTCCTTCACTCTTAAAGGGCCAGAGAGATCTTATGTAAATCGCATAACATGACAATTACTACATGGCTTTACTAAACTGTAACTCAGTTAGTTATTGACCTATGGCCATAACATTCAGCAGCCTTGGTCCCAGGTGCAATCTGAGGTGACATGTGACGCCCATAACGCCCCAGAGAACCCCGGCTGGGCACTGGGGCCCCTGGCAGGCCAATGACTAAAACTCGGCCAGTTTTCGACCCACGGCCACAAAATTTGGCAGGCTTGGTCCTGGGTGAAATCTGAGGTGACATGTCATGGCCATGGGGCCCCTGTGGACCCGGCTGGGAACTGGGGCCGCTGGCGGGCCAATGACCGTAACTCAGTTAGTTTTCGAGCTATGGCCACAAAACTTGGCAGGGTTGGTGTAGGGTCAAATCTGAGGTGACGTGATGCCCATGGGGCCCCTGTGGACCCCGACTGGGCACTGGGGCCCCTAGTGGGCTAATGACCGTAACTCAGTTAGTTTTCGAGCTATGGCCACAAAATTTGCCAGGCTTCGTCCAACAAGAAATCTGATATGACATGTGATGCCCATGGGACCCCTGTGGACCTCAGCAGGACACTTGGGCCCCTGGTGGGCCAATGACCGTAAGTCAGTCAGTTATTGATTTAGGACCACGAAATTCGGCAGACTTGGTCCTGCGTGCTATCTGAGGTGAAATGTCAGGCCCATGGGGCCCATAGCAGGCCATTGACCGTGACTTAATCAGTTTAGTGAATTGATGACCACGAAATTCGAAAAGCTTTGTGGCTGCATGCTAATCTGAGGTGGCATGTGATGCCCATGGGGCCCTTGTAGAACCCCAGCAGGGAACTGGGGCCCCTGGCGGGCCAATGACCGTAACTCAGTCAGTTTTCGTCCCTAACGGCTATAAAATTAGACAGGGCTTGGTCCCGGTGAAATCTGAGGTGACATGTGATGCCCATGGGGCCCCTGTGGACCCCGGCAGGGCACAGGGGCCCCTGGCAGGGCAATGACTGTGACTCAGTCAGTTATTGATTTATGACCACGAAATTTGGCAGGCGTGGTCCCAGGTGCAATCTGAGGTAACATGTCATACCCTGAGGTGACTACAATGACTACAGTCAGCTTTCGAACTACATACTCGGTCCCTGATGCACATCACAGGGTAACGCACCGTCGCAACACACTCGCAGTTTCTGCAGGAACTGCACTTTCTAGTTATTATTATTATTATTCCACATGATTTTCGGTTCGTATCTCCTCCTACAGTTTTCGAGGTATCAACACGGGACAAACTCCAAAACGTCCGGCCTGTTCTGGAGAAGTGTGCTTGTCGATAGCTAAGAGAAATGTTGTTGCATTCGCACACTACACTCGCATTTGTGCGAAAAAATCGTCCCATTCACTTGAATGGGATTTTGTGTTTAAACTGCCGTATTTCGGTCAATTTTGGAGCTACAAACACGAAACCCGCCATGATCGACCGTGGGCTCACGTAGACCCGTCCGTCGGGTTAAACATCACTTGTAATCCACACAAGCACAGAGTAAAACATGGCCGTCACAGCCGGAAACGCTCAATTCACTATTGTTCACTACACACTAGCTCCCTTCTATACTCTTAAAGAGCCAAACAGCTCTTATGTAAATCGCATTACATGACAATTACTACATGGCTTTACTAAATCGGCATGAAAGAAAAATATATAAAGATTAATATTTCATGCAGTAAAGAAGACACTACGGCTGTTGCTCAATACCAAGTACGCCAACTTCAGACTTGCATAATTCCTAAGTATGAAATAGGAACTTACATTGTTGGCATACTACCACAGAGGGCAAAGAGGTACCTGACAGGACAGTTTTCGCCCTACAGCCATGACATTGGCAGGCTTGGTCCCGCGTGCAATCTGAGGTGACATGTGATTCCCATGGCGCCCCTGTGGACCCCGGCAGGGCACTGGGGCCCCTGGAGGGCCAATGATCGTGAGTCAGTCTGTTATTGTTTTATCACCACGAAATTTGGCAGACTTCGTATTGCGTGCTATCTAAGGTGACATGTGATGCCCATGGGGCCCCTGTGAACCCCAGCAGGGCACTGGGGCCCCTAGCGGCCCAATGACCGTGACTCAGTCAGTTATTGATTTATGACCACGAAATTCGGCAAGCTTGGTCCTGCGTGCTATCTGAGGTGACATGTGATGCCCATGGGGCCCTTGTAGACCTCAGCAGGGCACTGGGGCCCCTGGCGGGCCAATGACCGTAACTCAGTCAGTTTTCGGCCTACGGCCCCAAAATTCGGCAGGCTTGGTCCCGGGTGCAATCTCACATGACTTGTCATGCCCATGGGGCTTATGAGGACCATGACTGGGCACTGGCGCTCCTAACGGGGCCAATGACTGTAACTCAGTCAGTTTTCAACCTTCGGGAACGAAATTTGGCAAGCTTGGTCCCGGGTTCAATCTGAGCTAACATGTCATACCCTGAGGTGATGACAATGACTACAATGGTCGAATGGCTTTCGACATACATACTCGGTCCCTGATGCACGTCGCCGGTGGCACGCATCGTCGCAACACACTCGCAGTTTCTGCAGGAACTGCACTTTCTAGTCAGTGTGTTGCACAAGCAACACAATATTGTCCTTCGATTTTTAGTTTTCCACCTGATTTTCGGTACGTATCTCCTCCTACAATTTTCGAGATATCAACACGGGACGAACACCAAAACGTCCGGCATGTTCTGGAGAAGTGTGCTTGTTCATAGCTAAGAGAAATGTTGTTGCATTCGCATGCTACACTCGCATTTGTGCGAAAAAAAGTCCCATTCACTTGCATGGGATTTTATTTAAAACTGCCCTAACTCGGTCAATCTTTGAGCTACAAACACCAAACTCAGCATGGTGGGACCTGGGCTCACCGAGACCCACCATCTCAACTTTCGGAAAGATAACACTCTTTGATCACCTTCTATCACTGTTTAAAAATCACTCCATTCATTGAATAAGGCAGAAGCTAGAGTGTGCACTCTAGATTTCAGGGAAAATCGATTAATTCACTTTTTCACTGAACAAACGTCTCTAAAATCATGACACTTTGACCTAGAAACTCTATTTAAACTGCAAAGGTTACAGATACTTCCCCTTCATAACTCGTCAAAAGATGCCATCGCTAAACAAATTACTTTTCCAGTTATGACGATTTGTTCGAGACTAGGGACTGAAACTTCCCTCATTCACAGCCATGTTAAATTTGGGAACGGCGAGGCGCCTTTTTTCAAAGTTTCATTTGTGTTTAACCTGTCATAACTTTGAGGCTTTTTCGTCAATCCACATCATCTATATCATAGCAATCAGCAAGGGGCCTCTCTCAAACAAACTTTTCAGATAATTGATTGGTTACATATTTTTCGAGTTATGACCATTTCTTTGAGAGGTCCAAAACTGCTGGAACACGTACTTTCACTCAGTCTGTTCGCAGAACAAACGTGTGTAAAATCATTATACTTTCACCTACAAACTCCATTTAAATTTCAAATGGTAGACATAGTTCCCGTTCATCAGACATCCAAATATCTCGTCGTTAAACAAATTAGTTCTCCAGTTATGACCGTTTGTTTGACAGCTCTGACATGAAAGAAGGCACAGCACAGACGGGGCTCGCTTCACACACACACGCAGGCCACGCCCACACACGGAGAGCAGATCGCGATGAAAGACGGATTCGTTGAACTTACATTTGCAATATGTTTAATATAAAGGCTTGATCATTACTGTAAAATATTGTAATTAATTAAACAGTCCAAACCTTTAGGTCGGGTTAAACATCACTTGTAATCCACACGAGCACAGAGTAAAACATGGCCGTCACAGCCGGAAACGCTCAATTCACTATTGTTCACTACACACTAGCTCCCTTCTACACTCTTAAAGGGCCAGACAGCTCTTATGTAAATCGCATTACATGACAATTACTACATAGCTTTACTAAATCGGCATGAAAGAATAATATATAGAGATTAATATTTAATGCAGTAAAGATGACACTACAGCTGTTTCTCAATACCAAGTACGCCAACTTCGGACTTGCATACTTCCTAAGTCTGGAGTAAGAAGTTACATTGCTTGCATAGTAACACAGAGGGCACAGAGATACCTGGCAGGACAGTTGTCGCCCTACAGCCATGAAATTTGGCAAGCTTGGTCCCGGGTGCAATCTGAGGTGACATGTGATGCCCATGGGACCCTGTGGACCCTGGCTGGGTACTGGGGCCCCTTGCGGGCCAATGACAGCAACTAAGTCAGTTTTCTCTTTCTTTCCACTTTCTCCACCTTCCGTGTACCTTGCCACAATCCAGTCAAATTTCTATTTTTGTCTCCACGTGCTAGTCCTTAGGCTGACTGCGTGGCCTTTTGCTCGTCGCCCACCACTCCCCTGTGATGGCTGCCCCCCATCCATTACCCTCGCGTTTCTGAGCCTCTCTCTGTCCCATCTTTCCGTCTCCCTGCTCCTCCATCACTGCACTTCTACCCTACCCCGACTGTCGGCTCCCCGTTGGGGCACTGGGGCCCCCCTCCACCCTGATGCTGGTTCTTGGCAATGACTATAACTCAGTCAGTTATTGATTTATGACCACAAAATTCGGCAGGCTTGGTCCCGGGTGCTATTTGAGGTGACATGTGATGCCCATGGGGCCCCTGTGGACCCCGGCAGGGAACTTGGGCCCCTGGTGGGACAATGACCGTAACTCAGTCAGTTATTGATTTATGACCACAAAATTCGGCAGGCTTGGTCCCGGGTGCTATTTGAGGTGACATGTGATGCCCAAGGGGCCCCCGTGGACCCTAACAGGGCACTGAGGTTCCTGGCGGGCCAATGACTGCATCTCAGTCAGTTTTTCACCTACGGCCACAAAATTTGGCAGGCTTCATCCCAGGTGAAATCTGAGGTGACATGTGACACCCATGGGGCCCCTGTGGACCCCAGCAGGCCACTGTGGCCCCTGATGGGCCAATGACCGTGAGTCAGTCTGTTATTGATTCATGTGATGGCCATGGGGCCCGTGTGGACCCCGGCTAGGCACTGGAGCCGCTGGCGGGCCAACGAATGTAACTCAGTCGGTTGTCGACCTATGGCCACAAAATTTGGCAGGCTTCGTCCCAGGTGAAATCTGAGGTGACATGATGCCCTTGGGGCCCCTGTGGACCCCGGCAGGGCACTTGGGCCCCTGGTGGGACAATGACCGTGACTCAGTCAGTTATTGATTTATGACCACAAAGTTCGGCAGGCTTGGTCCTGCATGCTATATGAGGTGACGTGTGACGCCCATAAGGCCCCAGAGAACCCCTGCTGGGCAGTGGGACCCCTGGCGGGCCAATGACCGTAACTCGGTCAGTTTTCGATCTACCGCCACAAAATTCAGCAGACTTGGTCCGGGGTGCTATCTGAGGTGACATGTGATGCCCATGGGGCCCCTGTGGACCCCAGCTAGACACTGTGGCCCCTGGCAGGCCAATGAAAGTAACTCAGTCGGTTTTTAACCTACGGCCACAAAATTTGGCAGTCTTGGTACCGGGTGCAATCTGAGTGACATGTCAACTCAAGTCAAGTCAGATTTTTTTATATAGCACTTTTTACAATGGAGCATTGTCTCAAAGCAACTTTACAAGTTTAGATTATCTCCTAATAACTACGTCCAATCCCAAATTGAGCAAGCCTAGGGCGACAGTCGCAAGGAAAAACTCCCTAGTTCTAGGAAGAAAACTTGGGAGGACCAAGACTCAAAAAGGGACCCAACCTCCTTGGGTGGCGTAGATAATAAATCTAAGAGCGAACTAAAATCATGGAGTCAAAGTTCGAATAGAATGTGAAGTAATGCACATCAACATTAAGTGGCCGCCGGGTATGATGATGAATCTAAGAGCGAAACTAACTACAGTCATGGAGTCAAAGTTCGAATAAAATGTGAGTATTCACATCGACATTAGTGGCCAGGGTATGATGAAAATCTAAGAGGCGAAATTAAAGTCATGGAAGATCATGGTCGAAATAAAATGTGAATTATGCACAGTGGAGCTCCATCAGATTGAACATCAATGTGTGGGGCCACGGAACTGCCGGAACACAGCTCGGAGAGAAAACAGAAAATGTTTAATTAGTTTATTGATAAGAGCACAGTGTTTATTAACAATCACTGATGCCATGTCAACTCACTGATGCCAAAGTGAGCATGAGACCCCGGCAGCATTAGCTTATAGCAGCATAGCTAGAAAGCTAAAAAGAGTGAGAACTGGTAGGAAAACACAGCCAAGAGGGATCACATGAGACATTGGCAACCCCACGAGCGGCAGAAGACAGCAAAACCCAAGTCTCTGAATCACCATAAGACTCTTTGACGATGAACCCCCAGCTCTGCCCTTATTCTAAGGCAATGATGCATGAGTCAAGATCACGAGGACCCCAAGCCTAGTTCAGCCAGACCGCCCACTCACACTCTCCCCGGCCAGCAAGAACAAGGCAGGCAGGCCAGACCCATGACTCGAGACTCCGGCCCCAGCAACCCATCAAGCCATGCAGCTGTGGTCTAAATCTAGTCAACAGCTAGAAACTAAGACGAGTAAGTATGTGTGTCAATCTGTGGGACGATCTTTAGCCTAGACTTAAAAAAACTTGGGAGTTGTGTCCTGAATCTCGAACGAAAGTGGGAGTTTATTCCTAGTTGGGGGCCATGTATGGAGAAAGACTTTCCCCCTGCTGTGACTTTTTTTAATTCTAGGACTAAAAAGAAGTCCATGCACCCTGCGAACGAAAGTAGAAGAGTTGGTATTGTAAAACCTCTAAGAGGTCACTCAGATAATGTGGGGCCAGGCCATGTAGAGCTTTTAGAATTAAAAGAAGTATTTTGTAATCAATGCGGAATTTGACTGGTAACCAGTGCAGTGATGACAGAACAGGAGTGAGATGATCAAATTTTTCTAGTTCGAGTTAGCACTGAGGGCGAGCTTGCATTCTGAACAACTGAAGTTTATTTATAGATTTACTAGAGCATCCAGTAAGTAAGGCGTTACAGTAATCCAACCTTGAGGTTATAAACGCATGAACAAGTTTTTTTTTTTCGTGCATCATTAAAAGAGAGGATATTTCTAAGTTTAGCGATATTACGTAATTGAAAGAAAAGCATATTCGAGTGAGGCTGCTAATGTGTGCATCAAAGGAGAGATCTGAAATCAAATGGTGACCCGCTAAGTTTTTTACAGATGGACGGGGCAAGTACTGGACAGCTATCTAGATTTAGGATAGATGTAAGCTACCTGTCTCTCACAAGCCTTGGGTCCCAACTAATAGCACCTCAGTTTTTATCTGAGTTAAGTAGAGAAAATTAAAAAATCATCCAATCTTTTATTTGCTTTAACACAGTCCTCGATTTTGTTGATGTAAGGCTGTCATTGGTTTGGCTGATATGTACAGCTGTGTATCATCTGCATAGCAGTGGAAATTAATGCCATGTTTACGAATAACTGAGCCTAGTGGCAGCATGTACAGAGAGAATAAAAGCGGGCCAAGCACTGACCCCTGAGGCACGCCATACTTCACTTTTGAGAGCTTAGATCTTAGATTATTTATATGAACAAACTGGTACCGGTCAGTTAAATAGGATTTAAACCAAGAAAGTGCTGATCCCTTAATACCTACAGTATTTTCTAGACATGTGATGCCCATGGGGCCCCGGGGCCCCTAGCGGGCCAATGACCATAACCCAGTCAGTTTTCGACCTATGGCCATGAAATTTGGCAGGCTTGGTCTCGGGTGCAATCTGAGGTAACATGTCATACCCTGAGGTGACTACAATGACTACACTCAGCTTTCGACCTACATACTCGTTCCCTGATGCACAAGGCCGGGGGCATGCACCACCGCAACACACTCGCAGTTTCTGCAGGAACTGCACTTTCTAGTTAGTGTTATTTTTATTATTCCACCAAATTCTCTGCACGTATCTCCTCCTACAATTTTCGAGATATTGACACAGGACAAACACCAAAATATCCGGTATGTTTCGGAGAAGTGTGCTTGTTCATAGCTAAGAGAAATGTTGTTGCATTCGCATGCTACACTTGCATTTGTGCGAAAAAAAAGTCCCATTCACTTGCATGGGATTTTTTGAGCTACAAACACGAAACTCGGCATGGCCAGACCTGGGCTCACCAAGACCCGTCATGTCAAAGCTGGGAGAGATTGCACTCTTTGATCACTTTCTATCACTTTTTCAAAATCACTCCATTCATTCTGTATGGGATAAGCTAGAGTGTGCCACTCTAGCTTTCAGTGAAAATCGATTAATTCACTTTTTCCCTGAACAAGCTTGTCTAAAATCATGATGATTTCACCTAAAAACTCCTTTTAAACTGCAAATGGTAGAGATACCATAAATCATCAAACATTTAATCGTTTAACAAATTATTCTTCAATTTATAACGATTTGTTCGGGACTAGGTAGTGAAATTTTCCCCATAAGACCCCATATTCATTTTATCAACTCTGATTTGGCTTTTTCTAAGATTTTGGACAGAAACAGTAGATTTGAAATTGGTCTATAATTAGATACCACACAAGGGTCAAAATTGGCTTTTTTAATCAGTGGTTTGATAACGGCAGGCTTAAAGGATTGGGCACATATCCAAAGGTAAGGGATGAATTTAAAATAACTAACACTGGCTCTATAACAATAGGTAATACTTGTTTGAATAAACGTGTAGGAATTGGATCTAATAAACATGTTGATGGCTTAGACGAGCTGATCAGTGCGGATAGTTCAGTATTAGTAATTGGGGTAAAAGATTCTAATCTTGATTTACAGCTCATTAAACAGATGTCTTCACTAGTGCTGCATCTGGAAGGTGGCTGAACAGTTTGGTGATGTGATGAGCATTGAGTGTGATGCCCTAATGTTTTTCCTATCTTATCATTTAAAGAAAGTCATGAAATCATTACTGTTAAAATTACACAGAACAGGAGAGTCACTTTCTGTGAGGTTTTTTGCTAATTTGGAGACTGTATTAAAGAGAAATCTTGGATTATTCTTATTTTTCTCTATGATTGAAGAGAAGTATGCAGCTTTAGCTTTAGTGAGGGCATGCTTATACTCTGCCATGTTGTCCCTCCAAGCAATCTTAAACACCTCCAATTTACTGTGTCTCCACTTGCGCTCTAAATGCTGTTTTCTTTGCTTTAAGGTACGGGTGTGGTCATTATACCATGGTGCTAGCCTTTTTTCTCTAATGTGATTGACCCTAGCAGGAGCAGTCGTGTCCAGGGTTGAGCGAAGCACACATTCTAATTGATCATTTACACACTCAAGATGATTGATCTTTGTAAGTGTATTAAATTTCAAGTCTGGTAGGTTTTTAATAAACGCAGCTGAAGTAGCAGATGTGATAGTGCGCTTGGTGTAATAACGAGGCAGAAGAATTTTATTTATTAGAGATAGCTCAAATACTAAAAGATAGTGATCTGAAATCAAATCACTTTGCGGGAAAACATCAAGGTTATCTATATTGATACCAAATGTTAATATTAGATCTAAAGTATGATTACAGCGGTGGGTTGGTCCCATCACATTCTGAGTGATACCCATGGATCCTAAGATGGACTCGAAAGCAATTTTAAGTGGATCCTGCTCATTGTCAAAGTGAATATTGAAATCACCTACAATTAAAGCCTTATCTGTTGACAGTACAAATGCAACAACATTTCTCTTGCGCGACACACTAAATAATAATACGAAGATCAATAGTGTGTTGCTTGCACAAAAACACTAACTAGAAAGTGCAGTTTCTGCAGAAACTGCGAGTGTGTTGCAACGGTGCATGCCTCCGGCGACATGCATCAGGGACTGAGTATGTAGGTCAAAACACTCGCATTTGTGTGAAAAAAAGTCCCATTCACTTGAATGGGACTTTTTTTTTTAAACTGCCCTAACTCGGTCAATTTTTGAGCTACAAACACGAAACTCGGCATGGTCGGACATGGGCTGACCAAGATCCAACATCTCAAGGTTCGGACAGATAACTCTCTTTGATCACTTTCTATCACTCTTTAAAAATCACTCCATTCATTGAATAGGGCAGAAGCTAGAATGTGCACTCTAGATTTCAGGGAAAATCGATTAATTCACTTTTTCACTGAACAAACATCTCTAAAATTCCGATACTTTCACCTAGAAAGTCCATTTAAACTGCACATGGTAAAGATACTTCCCCTTCATAATTCATCAAAAGATTACTTCGCTAAACAAATTATTTTTCGAGTTATGATGATTTGTTTGGGACTAGGGACTAAAACTTCCCTCATTGACAGCCATGTTAATTTTCGGAACTCCAAGGACGCTTTTTCCAAAGTTTCATTAGTGTTCAACCTGTCATAACTTTTAGGCTTTTTCGTCAATCCACACCATTTTATATCGTAGCGATCAGCAAGGGGTCCTCTCTCACACAAACTTCAGATAATTGATTGGTTAAATATTTTTTGAGTTATGACCATTTGTTTGACAGGTCCAAAATCGCTTAAAACTGAGATTTTATGGATTTTTATTAATTCACTTTTTCACTGAACAAACGTGTCTAAAATCATTATACTTTCATCTACAAACTCCATTTAAACTTCAAATGGTAGAGATACTTCCCCTTAATGACATTATTATACTTCCCCTTCATTAAACCTCAAAATATCTCATCGTTCAACAAATAATTTTTCGAGTTATGACAATTTGTTCGGGACTAGGTATTGATTTTCCTCCCATTGACCACCATTATTGGGATTGGACGTAGTTATTAGGAGATAATCTAAACTTGTAAAGTTGCTTTGAGACGATGCTCCATTGTAAAAAGCGCTATATAAATAAATCTGACTTGACTTGACATTATAATTGCTTCAACTCTGATTTGTCTTTTTCTAAATTTTCATATGTTTTTAACTTGTCATAACTCTGACACTTTAACATCAATCCACACAGTTTTTTGTGAGAGCGATCAGCAAGGGGTCCTCTCCCACACAAACTTTACAGATAAGCGATCGGTTAATGATTTTTGGAGTTATGACCGTTTGTTTGAGAGGTCTGACACAGAGATTTTACATGAAACATATGGCTGTGTGGATTTGAAATGTAACTGTCATATTCTCTCTCCCTCTTCCTCTCACACACACAGGTGCACATGCAGGCCACGCCCACACACTGAGCAGCTGTCATTCTCACAGAATGGCTTGGATCAGCTCTCCTGAGACCTATTAAGTCCATTGTTTGCATAGTACCACACGTACCTGGCAGGACAGTTTTCGCCCTACAGCCATGAAATTCGGCAGGCTTGGTCCTGGGTGCAATCTGAGGTGACATGTGATGCCCATAACACCCCAGAGAATCCCGGCTGGGCACTGGGGACCCTGGCGTGCCAATGACGGTAACTCAGTCAGTTTTCAACCTACGGCCACGAAATTGGGCAGGCTTTGTCCTGGATGCAATCTGAGGTGATATGTGATGCCCATGGGGCCCCTGTGGACCCCGTCTGAGCTCTGGGGCCCATAGCGGGCCAATGACCGTAACTCAGTCAGTTTTCGACCTACGGCCACAAAATTCGGCAGGCTTGGTCCCGGGTGCAGTCTGACGTGACATGTCATGCTATTGCTGTCCTTGACGTCCCCGACGGGTCACTGAAAGGTCATTGAATGTAACTCAGTCAGTTTTAGACCTAACGTTTTGTAGTTCAGCAGGCTTGGTCCCGTGTGCACCCTGAGGTGACCACAATGACTACATTTGGTTTTCGACCTACATACTCAGTCCCTGATGCACATCGCAGGGGGACGCACCGCCGCAACACACTCACAGTTTCTGCAGGAACTGCACTTTCTAGTTATGATTATTATTAGTTTTATTATTATTCCACCCACTTTTCTGCGCGTATCTCCTCCTACAGTTTTCGAGATATCGACACGGGACAAACACCAAAACGTCCGGCATGTTCCGGAGAAATGTGCTTGTCGATAGCTAAGAGAAATGTTGTTGCATTCGCACGCTACACTCGCATTTGTGCGAAAAAAAGTCCCATTCACTTGAATGGGATTTTTTTAAGAACTGCGGTAACTCGGTAAATTTTTGAGCTACAAACACGAAACTCGGCATGGTTGGACATGGGCTGACCAAGATCCATCAAGTTTCTGACAGATAAAACTCTTTGATCACTTTCTATCTTCTTCTTCTTCTTCTTTCGGCTTCTCCCTTTATCAGGGGTCGCCACAGCGAGTTAAAAGTTTCCACCTCTCCCTGTCCTCCACATCCTCTACTCTCACCCCAACTCCCTGCATATCTTCATTCACCACAACCATGTAACTCCTCTTTGGTCTTCCTCACCGTCTCTTGCCTGGCAGCTCCATCTCCAACATTCTCCTACCAATATATCCACTATCCCTCCTCTGCACATGTCCAAACCATCTCAGTCTTCTCTTTCGGATTTTGTCTCCCAATTTTCCAACCTGTGCTGTCCCTCTGATGATCTCATTCCTAATCCTGTCCACCCTAGACACTCCTAAAGAGAACCTCAACATCTTAAGTTCTGCCACCTCCAGCTCTACTCCTGACTTCCTGTCTCTTTGTCATTGCCCTGTCTCCATACAAACAGGCTGGTCTCACTCTCTCTTATAAATCTTTCCCTTTCACTTTTGCTGCGACCCTTTTGTCACCGCACTCCTGACAACTCTTCTCCAACCCCCTCCTCCTGCCGCTGCACCCTTCTTCTTTAACCTCCTTTCCACACTCCCCATTTCCCCTTGGACAGTTGATCCCAAGTACTGAACTTCTGGACCTTTGTGACGCACTGATCCCTGAAGCCTGACGGTTCCCCTGCCTCCCTTTCCTTTACACACATGTATTCTGTCTACTACAGTTGACTTTCATCCTCTCCTTTCCATATTATACCTCCACCTCTCCATGTTCTCTCTTACTGTCCCTGTTCGACACCGATCACAATGTCGTCGCAAACATCATAGTCACGGCGATTCCGTCTGACCTCATCTGTTAGTCCTGTCAACACCAAGCACCTAAGAAGGGACGCCGGGCCGATTCCCCCCCCCCCCCCCCCCCCCCCCCCTTGATGCAGTCCCCCCCTACCTTGAGCTATCTGTCACTCCTACAGCACAATCTCACGCTGTCAGCGTTGTCATACATTGTCCTGCACTAATCTACATACTTTTTCAGCACTCGAGACTTCCTCTACACCACCACAGTTTTTCCTCCCTTGGTCCCTGTCATAAGCTTTCTTTCCTCTCCAATCACAAGACGGCAGTGTGCTCTTTCGACCATTTCTATATACTTCTCCATCATCCAGTCCTCAAAGCAAAATCGCATCCATGAGCTCTCCTGGCATGAAACATACTGTTGTTTCACACAACTGTCCACCTCGTGTCCTGAGCCTAGCTTCCACACAACTCTCTCCCAACTCTTCATATTGTGTGGCTCATCACTTTATTCCCTGTAAGAGCCACAACTCTTAACATCACCCTTCTGCTTAAAAATCGGTACAAGTAAACTTTTCCTCCATTCCTCCAGCATACTCTCATTCACCAGAATTCCATTGAATAATCTAGTCCAAAACACCACTCCCAGCTCTCCTAGACTTTTCCATACCTCAACCGGTATGTCATCAGGTCCCACTGCCTTTCCGTTCTTCATCCTTTTCAAAGCTTTCTTCACTTCGTCCTTGCTAATCTTTGCTACATCCTGTTCCACAATTTCTACGCCCTCCAACCTTCTTTCCCTTTCATTTTCTACATTCATTAACTCTTCAAAATACTCCTTCCATCTTTCCCTCACCCTCTCCTTACCTGTCAGTACATTTCCATTTCTATCCTTGATCACCCTGACCTGCTGCACATCCTTTCCAGCTCTATCTCTCTGTCTCGCCAGCAGATACAACTCCTTCTCTCCTTCCCTACTGTCTAACCTTTCATATAACTCATCGTAGGCCTTCTGCTTGGCCTTTGCTATTTCCCTCTTTGCCCTGTGCCGCATGTCCTTGTACTCCTGCTACTCTCTTTAGTCCTGTCCCTGTCCCATTTCATCTTTGCTGTCCTCTTTCTCTGAATAACCTCCTGCACTTCCTTGTTCCACCACCAGGTTTCCTTTTCATCCTTTGCCTGTCCAGAAGACACATCCAGTACCTTTCTACCTGTCTGTCTAATTACTGTTGCTGCTACTACCCAGTCATCTGGGAGCTCTTTCCTATCACCCAAAGCCTTTCAGCTCCTCTCTGAACTCCTTACAACATTCTTCCTTTCTCAACTTCCACCATTTGGTCCTCTGCTCTGCCTTTGTCCTCTTCCTCTTCCTAACCACCAGATCCATCCTGCACACCACCATCCGATGCTGCCTAGCTACACTCTCCCCTGCCACTACCTTACAATCACCAATCTGTTTTAAGCAACCTCTTATACATAGGATGTAGTCTACCTGTGTGCTCCTCCCTCCACTCTTATAAGTCACCCTATGCTCCTCCTTCTTTTGGAAATATGTGTTAACCACCACCATCTGTCGTTCTAGGTTCCTATCCTTAACACCAAACCTGCCCATCACTTTCTCATCTCCTTTTTTACCAACATGACCATTGAAATCTGCACCAATCACCAGTCTCTCCTCCCTGGGAATGCTCTCAACCACTTCATCTAACTCCCCCCAGAATCTCTCTTTCTCCTCTAATTCACAGCCAACTTGTGGTGCATAGCCACTAACAACATTCACCATTACGCCCTGAATTTCCAGCTTTAAACATATTATTATATCTGACACCCTTTTCACCTCAACGACATTCTTTACATAGTCCTCCTTCAGGACCACACCAACTCCATTTTCTCGTCCTAGCCACACATGGTAGACAGTTGTAAAAAACCTGCACCAATGGCATCGAGCCTTGCGACCACCCTTCCACTTTGTCTCCTGCACACACAAAACATCGACCTTTCTCCTCTGCATCATATCAGCCAGCTCTCTACCTTTCCCTGTCATTGTCCCTACATTTAGGGTTGCTACCCTCAGTGCTATAGTCTTGCTGCTCCTGATTTCTCTCTGTCTCCTCACACGCTTCCCTCCTCTTCGTCTTTGGCAAACAGTAGTCCAATTTGCACTGGTGCCCTGTTTGCTACCAGTACCAGTGGCGGGCGTTGTTAACCCGGGCCGTGACCGATCCGGTATGGTGAAATTATTATGAACTCGCATACTGTATTTGGCAAATGTTTTACACCGGATGCGGTTCCTGACGCAACCCTCACCATTTATCCGGGCTTGGGACCGGCACTAGAAATACCCTGTCTGAGCAAACTAGCGGCTGGTTTCTTTGATCACTTTCTATTACTCTTTAAAAATCACTCCATTCATTGAATAGGGCAGAAGCTAGATTGTGCACTCTAGATTTCAGGGAAATCGATTAAGTCACTTTTTCACTGAACAAACTTCTCTAAAATCCCGATACTTTCAGCTAGAAACTCCATTTAAACTGCAAATGGTAGAGACACTTCCCCTTCATAATTCATCAAAAGATTGCCTCACTAAACACATTATTTTTTGAGTTATGATGATTTTTTCACAACTAGGGACTCCAACTTCCCTCATTGACAGCCATGTTAATTTTCCGAACTCCAAGGACGCTTTTTCCCAAGTTTCATTTGTGTTCAACCTGTCATAACTTTTAGGCTTTTTCGTCAATCCACATGATTTTATTTCGTAGCAATCAGCAAGGGGTCCTTCAGATAATTGATTGGTTAAACTTTTTCCGAGTTATGACCATTTGTTTGACAGGTCCAAAATCGCTTGAATCTGAGATTTTAGGGATTTTTATTAATAAACTTTTTCACTGAACAAACGTGTCTAAAATCATTATACTTTCATCTAGAAACTCCATTTAAACTTCAAATGGTAGAGATACTTCCCCTTCATAACTCATCAAAAGATGGCATCGCTAAACAAACTACTTTTCGAGTTATGATGATTTGTTCGACACTAGGGACTGAAACTTCCCTCATTCACAGCCATGTTAAATTGGTGAACAGCGAGGCGCCTTTTTTCAAAGTTTCATTTGTGTTTAACCTGTCATAACTTTGAGCCTTTTTCGTCAATCCACATCATCTTATATACTAGCGATCTGCAAGGGGTCCTCTCTCACACAAACATCAGATAATTGATTGGTTACATATTTTTTGAGTTATGAACATTTGTTTGAGAGGTGCAAAATGGGTTGAAAGTCACTCTCAACGCTCTTTCTGTCACTGTTGTCGCAGAACAAACGTGTGTAAAATCATTATACTTTCACCTAGAAACTTCATTTGAATTTCAAATGGTAGACATACTTCCCCTTCATAAAACCTCCAAATATCTCGTCATTCAACAAATTACTTCTCCAGTTATGAGCGTTTGTTTGACACCTCTGAAATGAAAGAGGCAGACCAGAGATGGGGCTCTGTGCCGTTCCATTCAAACACACACGCAGGCCACGCCCACACACGGAGAGCACATGCGATGAAAAACGGATTCTTTGAAGTTAGATTTGCATCAATATGTTTAATATGAAGGCTTCACCATTACTGTAAAATATTGTAATTAATTAAACAGTCCAAACCTTTAAGTCGGGATAAACATCACTTGTAATCCACACGAGCACAGAGTAAAACAAGGCCGTCACAGCCGGAAACACTCAATTCACTATTGTTCACTACACACTAGCTCCCTTCTACACTCTTAAAGGGCCAGACAGCTCTTATGTAAATCGCATTACAAGAGGATTACTTTCATCTAGAAACTCCATTTAAACTTCAAATGGTAGAGATACTTCCCCTTAATGACACATCAAAGTATCTCATCATTCAACAAATTATTTTTCGAGTTATGAGGGTTTGTTCGGGACTAGGTATTGATTTTCCTCGCATTGACCCCATTATAATTGCTTCAACTCTAATTTGTCAGGGACCCCTGTGGACCTCGACTGGGTACTGGGGCCCATTGCGGGCCAATGACTGTAACTCAGTCAGTTATTGACCTATGGCCACATCATTCAGCAGGCTTGGTCCTAGGTGTAATCTGAGGTGACGTGTGACGTCCATAAGGTCCCAGAGAACCCCGGCTGGGCAATGGGTCCCCTGGCGGGCCTATGACCGTAACTCGGTCAGTTTTCGACCTACGGCCACAAAATTTGGCAGGCTTGGACCCAGGTGAAATTTGAGGTGAAATGTGATGCCCATGGGGTCCCTGTGAACCCCGGCTGGGCACTGGGGCTGCTGGCAGGCCAATGATTGTAACTCAGTCAGTTTTCGAGCCACGGCCAGAAAATTTGGCCGGCTTGGTCCAGGTTGAAATCTGAGGTGACATGTGATGCCCATGGGACCCCGTGGACCCAGGCTGGGTACTGGGGCCCCTTGCGGGACAATGACCGCAACTCAGTCAGTTATCGACCTACGGCCACGAAATTTGGCAGGGTTAATCACAGCTGCAATCTGAGGTGATGTGACGCCCATAAGGGCCCAGAGAACCCCGGCTGGGCAACTGGTCCCCTGGCGGGCCTATGACCGTAACTCGGTCACTTTTCGACCTACGGCCACAAAATTTGGCAGGCTTGGTCCCAGGTGACATATGAGGTGAAATGTGATGCCCATGGGGCCCCTGTGGACCCCGGCTGGGCAATGGAGCCGCTGGCAAGCCAATGACCGCAACTCAGTTAGTTTTCGACCTACGGACACGAAATTTGGCAGGGTTAATCACGGGTGCAATTTGAGGTGACATGTGATGCCCATGGGGTCCATGAGGACCTCGACTGGGCACTGGGACCCCTGGCAGGCCAATGACTGTAACTCAGTCAGTTATTGACCTATGGCCACATCATTCAGCAGGCTTGGTCCTGGGTATAATCTGAGGTGACGTGTGACGCTTATAAGGCCCTTGTGGACCCCAGCTGGGCACTGGGGCCGCTGGCGATCCAATGAACATACCTCAGTTGGTTTTCAACAAACGGCCACAAAATTTGGCAGGCTTGGTCCAGTGTGAAATCTGAGGTGACATGTGCTGCCCATGGGGCCCCTGTGGACCCCGGCTGGGCACTGGGGCTGCTGGCGAGCCAATGAACATAACTCAGTCGGTTTTCAACCTACGGCCACAAAATTTGGCTGGCTTGGTCCAGTGTGAAATCTGAGGTGACATGTGATGCCCATGGGGCTCCTGTGGACCCCGGCACGGCACTGGGTCCCCTGGTGGGAAAATGACTGTAACTCAGTCAGTTATTAATTTATGACCATGAAATTAGTCAGGCTTGGTCCCGCGTGCAATCTGAGGTGACATGTGATGCCCAAAATGCCCATGAGGACCCCGGCAGGGCACTGGGGCCCCTGGCGGGCCAATGACCGTAACTCTGAGAGAATCCGACCTACGACCACAAAAAACAGCAGGCTTGGTCCCAGGTGCAATCTGAGGTAACATGTGATGCCCATGGGGCCCATAAGGACCCCGGCTGGGAACTGTGGCCCCTGGCGGGACAATGACTGTGACTAAATCAATTATTGACTTATGGCCACAACATTCAGCAGGCTTAGTCCTGGGTGCAATCTGAGGTGACATGTGACGCCCATAAGGCCCCAGAGAACCCCAAATGGGCAGTGGGGCCCCTGGCGGGCCAATGACCATAACTCAGTCAGTTTTCGATCTACGGCCACAAAATTCAGCAGACTTGATCCTAGGTGCTATCTGAGGTGAGATTTGATGCCCATGGGGCCCTGTGGACCCCGGCTGGACACTGGGGCCCCTGGCAGGCCAATGAATGTAACTCAGTCAGTTTTCAACCTGTGGCCACAAAATTTGGCAGGCTTGGTACCGCGTGAAATCTGAGGTGACATGTGATGCCCATGGGGCTCCAGTGGACCCCGGCTGGACACTGGGTCCCTGGCGGGCCAATGACCGTAACCCAGTCAGTTGTCGACCTAAGGCCACGAAATTTGGCAGACTTGTTCTTGGGTCTAATCTCAGGTAACATGTCATACCCTGAGGTGACTACAATGACCACAGTCAGCTTTCGACCTACATACTCGGTCCCTGATGCAAAAGGCCAGGGGCATGAACCGCCGCAACACACTCGCAGTTTCTGCAGGAACTGCACTTTCTAGTTTTTATTAGTGTGTTTGTTCTTCGTATTATTATTATTATTATTATTTTTTTTTTTTTTATTATTCCACCTGATTTTCGGTTCGTATCTCCTCCTACAGTTTTCGAGATATCGACACGGGACAAACACCAAAATGTCCGGCATGTTCCGGAGAAGTGTGCATGTCGATAGCAAAGAGAAATGTTGTTGCATTCGCACGCTACATTCGCATTTGTGCGAAAAAACGTCCCATTCACTTGAATGGGATTTTTTTAAAAACAGCCGTAACTCGGTCAAATTTTGAGCTACAAACACGAAACTCGGCATGGTCGGACCTAGGCTCTCCGAGTCCCATCATCTCAAGTTTCGGACAGATATCACTCTTTGATCACTTTCTATCACTCTTTAAATATCACTCCATTCATTGAATAAGGCAGAAGCTAGAGTGTGCACTCTAGATTTCAGGGAAAATCAATTAATTCACTTTTTCACTGAACAAACTTCTCTAAAATACTGATACTTTCACCTAGAAACTCCATTTAAACTGCACATGATAGAG
>JAJAGP010005635.1:0-30748 GCA_025084515.1 Ancistrus triradiatus | reverse complement strand
ATAGCGACAATCTTTTACACACACTCAATCTCACACAATCATCTCTCTCACACACTGCTAATCTCACAATAAAAATCACAACTCTCAAAATATTTAGAGTTGGGAGGAGGTTTTATTTTCTTGAAAATGTAACAGATTTATTGAACAGATGATGCTTGAGATGTAAAGTGAGACGTTTATCCAGAGTATCAGTTCCGTGGTTCAGCTGCTGCTTCGTCACACCGAGGTTTAGCTGCAAGATCAGACAGAACACCTCTATGAACAGCTCTTGATGAACTTACCTTAATTAGACAGAGCTCGTCATGTTGATGGTCACTCTCAGAGTCACTGCCTTTACGTCTTGATTTACTCCTCTTCTGAAGAGTGAACAATGCCCACGTTCTTTTCAGGCATCAAGAACAAAGTGAGATATTTATGAAAAAATAAAATGGTTCAGTGATATATGAACAAACTCTTGAAAAAGGAAACAAACAAAGATAAAGAAAATCAGGCATCAAAAATAAGCAAATTATTAAATCCCTTGGAAAGAGACACTAACCGATCTGAGACGGAATGTCAGCAAACTCTGGAAAAGTAGCTGCTGGTGGTCTTGATGATCAAGGATGATATGATATGGTGTTGAAGTTCTGCACCTGCTATGGAAATAAGACATTAAGATGACCTTCACTCACACAAACCAAATAGAGGTACGAAAGAACTGAAGTGTGGAAGAAAAACCACACCTAAAATTCCACCTACCTCTGAGTGACCTTCCTACACACCCTACCAGCTCACCATCATCTCTCTGTACTTCAACCACACATATACCTCAGCCTCTTCACAAAATTGGAGTCAGAGTTGGCTGTGTAGTGTAAAGAAGAAGAGACCCAGAACTCCAGCTCAAAGTTCTCAGGGTTCTCCTCCTGTACAAGGCTGGATTAGATCTTAAAGCCTCTGACTCCTCGTAAGATTAAAAATATGAATATGAGAGACGATGAGGAGGCGCTTGAAGATGGAGCCTCAGATGTCATTGTGGGTGATGAGCTGGTGTGTTTGTGGTTGCCCTCTGTGGGAGCCGTGGTTTCTGAGCGAGACATAGTCCATTATGTTCGATATTCCAGAAATCACACAGCAGCTGAGATCACTGCGTGGATTTGCCATGTCCTTAGCTCTGTACCTGCACACAGGTGAAAAGCCACATCCACAACATTATTACATGACTACGTAGAACCCTGTGCCAGCTGGGTGACGAGATGAAGCACAGGACAAAGCTTCCTGGTTGCTTTCTACAGAAGAAGCTTAGTTCATCAAAGATTCAAACGTACCACTCATCTGAATCCCCGTCATAATACTCCACGGCAGAGGAGGTGTTGAAAAACTCTAGTCCCCCAACCACAAACAGCTGATCCTCCAGGACCTACACACAGAGATCACACAATCATTACACTACTATCGTAGAGAGCGATTTCACAGCCACATGACCTTAGAGATGTGTCTGTGTCTTTATTGTTGTGTACATGTATGACCTCAATTCCAAAATGGCTGCGCTGGTGTAACATGTCAGGAAGGTCTCTCCATGTGCCGCTCAGAGGATTGAAGACCTCAGCACTTCGCAGGTTGGTTGAGCCGTTACATCCACCAACCTAAAATACAGAACCAACAATCTAAAGATCTGAGAGAAGACTGAAGAGAGTGTGTACCAGGCAAGAGCTCATGGCTCTTGTTAGGAATCAAATTATGGTTTGTCTTTACAAGTTAAATGTGTACTTCTATCTTTGTAAAGTACTTACAGCATAAACCTGGTCTCTGTAGGCAATCACCCCAAGTCCGCTCCTCCTGTTTCTCATGGGCTCGATGAAGCTCCACTGGTCGGTCTCAGGACTGTAGCACTCGGCAGTGAACAAGTAGGCTAGTCCGCTGTGCCCCCCGCAGATGTACACCTGCACAAACACATGAACACAACCTCAACCTCAAAAAGCATCAAATCGGTTTGATCTTAACTTGTTTGTCTCTTCCGCTGGATTAAAGAATTTTAATTCTATCACTATACATATGTATACTATATACAATAGCAAAATATAAATCTCTTAGAATAAGCAGACCAAGCAGATAAGCTACGTTGGCAAAAAAAAAACAATAGAAATGGTAATAAGGATATATATGCTCTGAGAAATTTGAATTTGTATACCCTGTTGTACAGTGAGGTAGCACTAGCTCCACTCCTCCGTTTATTCATGGAAGCGATACAACTCCACTCGTTAGTGCCAGGATCGTATCTCTCTGCACTGCTGTGCCAAATACTATCATGTCCTCCCATGGCATAGATGAAACCGTCCATCACACACACGCTGACGCAGCGGCGCAAAGACAGCATGGATGCCATCTAGAACACACACACACAAAAACGAATCAATTTCAAATGATTTATACTCTTAATGTATTGACTTCTGATATTAAAAATAATAATAATAATACATTACATATATATAGCGCCTTTCACAACACGCAAGGTCGCTTTACATTGATAGTACAAATTATACAGATGAAGTAGAAGATGAATGAAAATTGTGAGAAAAAGATAAGTTTTTAGATGAGTTTTAAACTGAGAGAGAGAGGTTGTAGAGCACAGAGAAAGAGGGAGTGAGTTCCAGAGCAGGGGGCAGCCACACCAAAAGCTCTCCCTCCCATTGTGGAGAGTCTAAATCTGTGGGTAACCAATAAACCGGAATCAGATGACCGTAAAGAGCGGAGAGGAGTGTAATTATCGAGCAGACCAGACATCTAAGCAGGGCTTAAGCCATGAAGTGATTTAAATATTAGCTGTTATCTACTACGGCACCATGTAGTTCAAAAAGCAGCGCTGCCGGGAGTGCAGCAGCATGCAAATACAGCCCAGTCAAAGTCACAAAAGCGAAAAATAACCTTTAAGGTCACAGCTGCTGAATCACAGGAAGACTTTAGAAAAGAAAAAAGCAGGGAAAAAATAACAGAAGTCCAGTGAGAAACGCCAATGTTTACAAACACGCTCCATGTACCGAACCAGAACCGAAAGTTCTCAATCATTAACTAGCATTTGTACTGCTCCCAGCCAATCAGAACTCACTGCACCACTGTCAGTCAGTCCAAACACACTGGACTGCTCTTCACAACTTGATGTCCTTCCCTAATCCAATCAGAGCTCACTGTACACCTCTCAGCCAATCATAACTCACTGTACCGCTCTCAGCTAATTAGAATAAAGAGCACTGCTCTCATCCAATCAGAATACACTGCAATGCTCTCAACCAATCATAATTCACAGTACTGATCTTAGTTAATCACAACTTGATGTCCTGCCCTAGGCCAATCAGAACTCACTGCACACCGCTCAGCCAATCAGAACTCACCGCACTGCTCTCAGCATATATTATGTGATGACTTCTTATTGATTATGTAAGTAAATAATGATTGTGGAGATTTTTTGTGATACCTGGTGCCAGGTTCTGGTGACGGGGTCAAACTTCCTGAGGGAGCTCATACATTGCTCGTCGGTATATCCGCCCACACAGTACACAAAGCCGTCCAGAACTACCGCGCCGTGAAAGGCTTGCCCCATCTGCTCACAATGCATCACATTTTCCCAGCAGTCCGCCCGGACGTCATACGCCTCCAAGCTGGTGGAAACATACCCATGGCTAAAGCCTCCGATGGCCAGCAGGACGGACTGAGGCAGACGGGGACGGACCAGTTGGTGCTGGAGACTGGAGCTTAAAGTTCCGTATGTTCTGAGACAGTACATTGCCTGCAGAGCACTGAGGATGAGGGTCTTACACTCCTCACTGTCCCTCACCACCACGTTATTCAAAAGGGCATTCCTAAGATACTCGACCTTGATCCGACCCATTCGCACCTGCACACATACAGAGCAAATTCAAACACCATCAGCTTATGCTGAACGTTAATCATGCATCAGTACGTGAATGTTGAAGAGCAGACCATGGGCAGTAACGTGGTGATATGAGCTTTACGCTCCTGAGGGTCATGTGAGATCCACTGTAAGATGGCCTCGAACACAGCCTCCTCGTGCTTCACGTTCAGCTCATCCTTCTCAATGATTTCACTGAGCTGAGGAAAAGACAACGTCCTGAACTCCGGGGACTCGGCCACCCCCTGCTCAAAGTGGTGTAGGAGGAAGAGCTTGGCGCTCTGCTGCAGATCCACACAGCTGTACCATTCAGCAAAGAACCAGATCCCAATGCAGTTCTCAGCACTGAGCTGGTTCTGCAGGAATCTGCAGCAATCCCGCACCAGGTCCAGCACCATCAGGTAATCCGCCGCCACCAGCAGCATCTCCACATTCTCCTCGGTGATGCAAACGGATTTTGCATGCGTGTACCGGATCACCAGCTCCATCATCTCTGGAGAAACACCTGGAATAGTGAACTCCTTTTTCACAGAGGAGCTCCACCTGCTGGAGAAGAGGGTTCTGCACACACAAGGAACCTGCTTTTATTATACAGCCTATACAGTATATTCTGCTAAAATGCTGGAATTCATATTCAAAATGTTATCTCAATCTCAGTTTCCCCTCATTTCTGCTTATGACGGTCACAGTGCCTTATACACTATATGGCCAAATGTTTGTGGACACCCCTTCTAATTATTGAGCTTTGCCATTTCAGCAGCACTCACTTGTAACACATTCATAATATAAAGCATATATTTCTGGGTTCTCTATAGACAAACATTGGCAGTAGAATGGGCTGTACTGAATACCCCAGTGAATGTCAATACGACACATTTATAGGTTTCTGCTGTCTGCCCTGCTGTCCTTAAACAAAATCCATCGAGTTTGCCAACTTTTATTGAGAACTTGGCTGGCTTGCATAGAACCTTGACCGCATCTCCATCAGACACCTTGAAAATGCAGTGGATTTCCAAAAGTGAGCCAGTTTTTATTGTCTAACATCAGAAGCCTCACAGTCATGTTCCAAAATCTAGTGGAAAGCCCTCTTAGAAGAACAAAGGCTGTAACAGCAAACCCCCCACTAATACCAATGTTTTGGATGTCATTTTTGGGTGTCCAAAAACGTTTGGCAATAGAGTGTATATTATGCACAAGTAAGCCAAACTAAATAACTATCTTTATTATTTGTGTGTTTCTGACCTGAAGTAGGAGCTGCATGAAGCCAGGATGTCCTTTTGAGCTCTGAGCTGGAGGTTGTTCACTCGGATCATCACGTGCTGGTTGTTGTTCTCATCCTCATTCTCAGCACCTGTCTGCTGCAGCTCCTCTAAACTCGCCTCAATGTTTCTTTGTAGTTCCTTCAGGAACAAAACCCTTGTTGTTAAAACTCAACCCATTTTATCCACCAGCTTATCATCATCCACACCAACACGGAGTTTCAATATACTCATAAAACTCTGATATGTGATAATATCTACTTTTTACACCAAAATTTAAAACCACCCAAATTTGTGTCTTGTCAGCCCCTGCCATCTCTGGGCTCTTTGGGGTTTAATGTCCCGGGGGGGGGGGGTCTTCAACCTGGATCAGAAGAACCATCACACAAAATTTTTGGCATTCAAATGTACCACAACATGTCCAAACTGTGTGGTCAAATGTGAGTCCAACATGTGGATTCTGAAAGCGCCTTCATTATAAGGAAAATGCTGTTACAACCTTAAGATTCTGCTACTACTTCGGTTCTTTAAATATATCATATAAATGTAAAAACAATGGCAAGTTTTTTTTTTTTTTTTTTACCTAAGCAGCTTTTTGTGGTGACGTATCCACACACTTCGTTCGTTAATCAGATAAGCAAGAGTCAGCAGTATCGTGCTTTCCCCAAATGCGCAAAGTTGCAAATGAAAGGTTGATGGTTGCAGAGCTCTTTTAGAACCATTCCGATTTGTGATGTCACAAATACACCTGAGCGTCACAATCAGCGACTGTAATCGAATATAAAATGGCGAAACCATAGTAGTGAATTCCTCTTATTAGCTGCTTCAGAAAGTCATTATTTCTAATAAAACCGCTCTGAAAATGATACTGCCGCATGAACAGCACACGCACATTTTATTCACCAAACTCCATTTGATCATCAAAAGTAGAGACATTTTAATTGCGGGCGCGTGTCCGTGTCAAGAACGCGCGCTGTCCCTGGCATTTCGGACTGGAAATGAATCATAGTAAAACGGGTTTTACCTTCTGCCGTTACACTGCGCCATCTCCTGGCTTCTGTCTTTCTTTTATGCGTATAGAAATTCGTCCTACTTTCATTTATTTCCTGTACAAAACCAGCACACGCTCACGATTAAACCGTCTTCACTTTTAATGATTAATTGGACTTTGGTGAATAAAATGGGCGTGTGCTTGCTGCAAAGCAGAATTTCAGAGCCGTTCATGTAGAACAGAAAGCCGTTTTAAAGTAGCTGATTGGAGAGGAGCCTACAGTCCATTTGTCACGAAGCACACACGCAGGATGAAATCAGGAGCAGGTTTATTAAGGACAAATCCAAGCCGTAGTCAAAAATCGATCAAGGGGTCAAAAATACCAAAGCGGCAAAAAAACACAGCAGACAAAACCAGGGGACGAAGCAGAAGTAGAGAACCAGAATAATCAATCGAAGATAAACGCTCGGAATGACAGGAGTAAAACTCTGACGAGACCTCGCAACGAGTATTCAAATCTACCGCACTTAAATAGACCCCAAAAATGGCCGTGCACCGGAAGTGAGCAGTCAGAACTCCGGTGACGGCTCCCTCTGCTGTCGCGGCATGGGCTCCTCAGCCGTCGTGACACCATTCTTCTCTTCTTTCCACTCGAGATGCTGAACTTGACCTGAATTTCCAGGGTTACAGTGGACGAAAGAGATTTAAAGAGAGCTTAAATGTTACAATATTACCTACAATATACCGAATTGTTATGTTAAAATAATATCACTGTGTCCTGGGATGTGTTTAATATCTTTATCATTCATTAATTGTCTGATCCTCTTAATCCTAGTCAGGGTCGCGGGAAATCCGTGTGATTTTGGCAGTAGATGATGATGCACAAAAAAAAAACTGAAAAAAAAAAAGTATATTATATACAGTGGGGCAAAAAAGTATTTAGTCAGCCACTGATTGTGCAAGTTCTCCTACTTCAAAGGATGAGAGAGGTTTGTAATTTTCATCATATTTACACTTCTACTATGAGAGACAAAATGAGAAAAGAAATCTAGGAAATCACATTGTAGGAGTGAGCCACTCCTTTGTTGCCTGAGCAGTGTGTTTGGGATCAGTGTCATGCTGGAAGACCCAGCCTTGTTCCATCTTCAATGCTCTCACTGATGGAAGGAGGTTTTGGCTTAAAATCTCACGATACATGGCCCCGTTCATTCTTCCCTTAATTACGGATCAGTCGTCCTGTCCCCTTTGCAGAAAAAAAAAAAAGAAAAAACAGCCCCAAAGCAAGAGGTTTCCACCCCCATGCTTCACAGTAGGTATGGTGCAACTCAGAAATTTTTCTTCCCAAAACACGACGAGTTGAGTTTTTACCAAAACGTTCTATTTTTTGGTTTCATCTGAACCACATGATATTCTCCCATTCCTCTTCGGGATCATCCATATGCTCTCCTGGCAAACTTCAGAACGGGCCTGGACCATGTTACTGGACTAAGCAGGGGGGGCACGCCTGGCACTGCAGGATCTGAGTCCCTCTTGGCGAGTAGTAACTGATGGTAGCCTTGTTATTTTGGTTCCATCTCTCTGCAGGACATTCAAAATCAGGGTCCCTCAGTTAGTTCTGGAATTTTTTCTCACCGTTCTCATGATCATTTTGACCCCACGGGATGAGATCTTGCATGGAGCCCCCAGATCGAGGGAAATAAAATCAATGGTTCTTGAATGTTCTTCCAATGCTCCCACAGTTGATTTAGTCACACAAACCTGCTGCTATTGTAGATTCCACTCTCTCTGCTGCAGATATACAATTTTTTTCCTGGTGTCCTTCGACAGCTCTCTTGGTCTTGGCCATGGTTGGGTTTGTTGTAGTCTGACTGTTTGAGGCTGTGGACAGGTGTCTTTTATAAAGGATAATAAGGTCAAACAGGCGCCATTAATACAGGTAATGAGTGGAGTACAGAAGAGCTTCTTAAAGAAGAAGGTACAGGTCTGTGGAGACCCAGAAGTCTTGCTTGTTTGTGGGTGACCAAAATACTTATTTTCCACCATAATTTTACAATTAAATTTTGTCATAAATCCTACAGTGTGATTTCCTGGATTTTTTTTTTCATTAGTCTCTTCATAGGTTGACCTATGATAAAAAACAAATTACCAGACCTCTCTCATCTTTCTAAGTAGGAGAACTTGCAACAATCCACAAACTTTTTTGCCCCATCTGTACATATATATATATGTGCTTTTAGGATATATATATGTTATATATATATATTATATACATCATATATAATCCTAAAAGTAGATAAACACAAACCCAGTTGAACAAATGAGAACAAAAATGTAATTACTTGGTCATTAATTTATTGAGGAAAAAATGATATCCAATATTATATATTAATGAGTTGCAAAAAAGTATGTGGAACCTCTAGGATTAGCAGGTACTTTTGAAGGTGAAATTAGAGTTATCAGGTGTTTTCAGTCAAGGGGATGACAATCAGGTTTGAGTGTGGCAAAACCCGGTTAATTTAACAAAAACCGGGATCTATCAAAATCTGCTCTTCACAAACACATGTTTGTGGAAGTGTAATCATGGGCAGAAACAAAGGAGGTTTCTGAGGACTCCAGAAAAACAAAGAGTTGTTGATGCTCATCAGGCTGGAAAAAAAGGTTTACAAAAAACCATTCTCTAAAGAGTTTTGGAACTCCACCAATACACAGTCAAGACTGGATTGTGGTACAAATGGAGGAAATCAAGATCATTGTTCCCTTCCCCAGAGTGGTCGACCAAACAAAGATCACTCCAAGAGGCAGGCGTGTAATTGAGTTGGGGGAGGTCACAAATGACCCCAGGGTAACTTCTAAGCAACTGAAGGCGTTTTTCCTCACGTGGGCTACATGTTAGTGTTTATGAGTCCACCATCAGGAAGAACCCTGAACAACAATGGTGTGCATGGCACGGTTGCCAAGGAGATAAGCCACTGCTCTCCAAAAACAAACATTGCTGGTCGTCTGCAGTTTGCTAAAGATCACGTGGACAAGCCAGAAGGCTATTGGAAGAATGTTTTGTGGACAGATGAAAAATCTAAATAGAACTGTTTTGGTTTAAAAGAAAAGTGTTATGTTGGAAGAATGGAAAACCACTGCATTCAGGCATAAGAACCTTATCCATCTGTGAACATGGTGGTGGCAGTAATCAGGGCTTGGGCCTGTTTTGCTGCATCTGGGCCAGGGACGGCTTTGCCATCATTGATGGAACAATTGAATTGTGAATTACACCAAAGAATTCTAAAGGAAAATGTCCAGACAAAAAATCTGTCCCCAAACTGAATCTCAAGAGAAGGGGAGGTGGGGGTTCATGCCAGCAAGACAACGATCCTAAGCACACAATTTGTTTCTACCAAGAAGGTCTTCTTACACGTCTGTTGATCTTCCCAATCTCAACAACACTGACAACCCTCTCGTTTCAACTCTATAGCTCCAAACCCCCTACTAGTCTTTAACCTCTACGAAATATTACTCTACCCAATTCCGCATCCTCTCAGCTTGCCAAATCATCTTATACCACACTATGAAATAATCCCTCCCCACCACCCCCTAACCCCTTATTACAACTCGGTCTCCCTATTCAGCAACACTTCATCCCCTATCTACTTCAAACCTATTCTCCTCTACCCAAAAAAACACCAATAAACAAAATGGTCAAAGAAGGAATAAAGTATGAATGTTTTGGAATGGCCACAGTTCCAAAGTTAAAAGCCAAAAGTGAAAGTCCTTGAACTAAATCCAATCGAAATGTTATGGAAGGACCTGAAACGAGCAGCTAATGTGAGGGAAACCCACCAACATCCCAGAAGTTGAAACAAATGTTTCTGTACGGAGGAATGGGGAATGGCTACAATTTCCTCCAAGCTGGTGTGCCAAGGACTGATCAACAGTTGCAGGAAAACGTTTAGTTTGCAGCTCAAGGAGGATCACACCAGATACTGAAAAGCAACGGGTCACATACTTTTGCCACTCACTAATATGTAAATAATGGATCATTTTCCTCAATAAATAAATGACCAAGTGTAATACTTCTGTCTCATTTGGTTTAAAACTGAGTTTCTCTTTATCTACTTTAAAGGACTTGAAAAACTAGCGTGAAAATTTAGTGTGAAAATCTGATGATGGGTGTCATATTTATGCAGAAATATAGAAAATTCTAAAGAGTTCCCACAAACTTTCAAGCACCACTGTACTACGACATTGAAAACCTGATGAAAACTTTGGATCTAAAATGTCTCTTTATCAACTTTAAATAAATAAATCAAGAACAACAGGTAGTTTTACTAAGTCACTGGATTGCTTTTTAAAACAATGATGTCCAAAATATTAGTGTAACTGATCTCAGCAATCAGAATTGAAAAATACTAAAAGTCCTCTCTTTTCCATTCACATAATGATTACTGGAGGTATAAGGTATATAGGGCAGAGAAAGTAATCAAAGACTCCCTCACACCCTGGGACACAATTTCTTTCAGCTTCTTCCCTCTGGCAGGAGATACAGAAAACAGGTTATATAAAAAATACCAGACACTCGAAACAGTTTCCTCATGACTGGTACACTCATTAAACAGTCAAATATCCACTAAAAACTATAAAAAAAACCACACCATCAACTAAATGTGCACACATCGTTGTTTGTTGCACGTGCAATGCAACACTGCACCTTATTATTATTAGCATTTTATAGATTTTGTATATTGTACAGTCTTACATTATATGTACCTTTAATTGTACTAGAGAGACAAACATCAACCGGAACCAATTCCTTGTGTGTGTAAACATACTTGGCAAAATAAGCTGATTCTAATTCTGATTCTGATTCTTGATATGTTAGACTTCCACCTAACCATAACCTTGACCCTCAATAACCTGAAGGCAACCCTTTTTGACAGGTTGTTTTCTTTTAGGCTAGTTGTAGTTTTCATAGAAAGCAACTTTCCTTATGAGGACTTTACAAAAATGTCCCCACAAGGTAAACAATATCAGATCTGTCTATTCTTGTGGGAGAGTTGGTCCCTCATCATGATGTATGTATAGTTGGGACAAACTAACACACATTATCCACACCCACCACACCACACATGCGCTGCAAGTCCATTTTACTACACACATGCTTTTCAGTGCACTTTCACAGTTCTCCCTTGTATTAGTAAGGCTTGGGGACATGGTGTCTGAATGGACCTTGTTAAAATCCTCAATTGCAGAAAGCGGCTGTGAGTGCAGGAAAATTATGGATCAGGTTTCCAAATTCCACCCAGGCCCCAAAATTAACGGAATGAGAGAAAAATACAATTTTGAGCTGGAGACCTAAAGTTTCTGCAAGGAATATTCAGCTCATAACGGAACAGCATGTTTTGGTGCTTGGGGTGCCAAAACAATACCTTGAAGGCCCCCCATCCGCAAACATTGAAGAAAAAAAAATTTGAGCAGGAGACAAAAACATTTCAGGCTGATTTAGCTCATAATGGACAAGGCAACCTTATATTTCCTTTTTACCGCCTCCATCTTTTTCCCATCTTTCTCTCCTGCTTCCTCTTTGCTCCAGTTTTTCCGTCCTTCCCTTTTCCTTCCCTCCCTCAGTCTCCACCCACTCCCCCCACTCTTCTCCTCAACCCGTTCCTTCCTCGTACTCTGACTCTTCTAATACTTCCGCATCTTCTCATCCCTCTCTTCCTCTCTTGATCCGTTTCCTGCAAACCCTTCCCCCCATTCTTCCTTAGCCCTATCCCCTCCGCTACATCCTCTATTTCCTGCATCTCGCCCCCCCTTCCCCTCTGCCCACATCCTTTGTCCGCCCCCTCTCTTCTCCCTTCGTCCCCCTTTTTTCTGTTTTCCCCTACCTACCCCACGTTTCTCCTCCCACAACGCCAACACACCGTACTTTTGCTTCCTCCTATGTCCTCTCCGTACCCTTTTCTTAGGGTGTTTGTGCTTTGTGACAACAGGTTGGCCTTTGGGGGTCCATTCTGGGTCTGCTCAAAGGTCAAATCATATTTTTGTTATACAATCAATGTTAAATGGGAAAAAATAACATTTTTTTAAGCTGCAGGACAATTTTGGAGAAATGAATTCCAGTCAATTAATGGGATAGGGTTTTTGTGCTTTGTGGTAGGGCTGGGCTACGGAATTGTGGGCGTATGGCTGCTATGGAGCTCCTCACGTGTTCTCAATGTTGTAATTTGGGCCTTCAATTTTGTTATAACATCAATATTAATTATTGGGAAAAATAACATTTTAAGCTGCAGACAATTTTGGAGAATGAATTCAGTCAATAATGGAATAGGGTTTTTGTGCTTGTGGTAGGCTACTGATTGTGCTTATGGCTGCTCTGGAGCTCCTCAATGTTGTAATTTGGCCTCAGTGTTAACGAATGGGGAGAAAAATTACTTTAGCTTAGTGAAACAAAATTTAGCAGGATGGTTTACCACAGTTTCTAAGAACAGAATGTTTGACATTTTTAAACAGGAAATTGAAGGACAAAATCAGAAACAGTTAGGTAGGGTCTAACCAACTAGGAGCCCAGTATCAGAAAAGTAAGTATTAAGCAGCTGTGCAAGTATGGAGAAGAACTCCACTGGGTAATCATTCTCAGTACAAACTAAGTGTATGTAAAGTCAATAAGGCATGTCATCTTATGGCTGTATTTTAATTGTTCGGTTTATTTTGTAGCAGATTGTACATTACAGATTGTCTCCAAGCAGCTCCAGAGAGACACTGATAGAGCCAAGACCCTAAACAAAACAACTTTACAGTTCAAAAATTGTAAAATACATTATTAATCAAATGGAGGGACGACAAGCTTTATTTGAGTGAACCATGAATATATAATGACACAGTATTTATCCCCTGTCCATAACTCAGCGAGAGCAATATCTGCATATTGAAATATGTCTTTAAAAGGAACACATTATAAGTACATGTAGACATCTTAATCCAACACAGGCAAAAAATTTTGAAATTAATGCGAGCTGGCCATCACCGAACTGAGAATCAAGTCTTCGAGGACGATGGCATTTATTTTTCATATTAAGTATGGCATCTCTTCTATGGCATGAAATAATGATTGTACAAATAATAACTGAGTTAAGGAATCCTGTGTATCTGGACAGAGAGGAAAAGTAATGATCATGAGGATTAATGGATATGAAATAGACAGATACAGTGCGTTTGTTTAAAGTGTTACCCTTACCTACAATTTAAAAATCATCCAAAACTATTAACTTAACATTTTATTTTCACCCCAACCTCAAAAAAAGCAAATCTTAAGGGTCGAAAGAGTATCAAACCCCAAAACCAGATCATTTCTCTTAAAGCATTAAATACCTAACAACGAGTAACATTATAATTTTCCGTACAGATCAGGGGCCGTATTCATAAAGATTTAGTGCATTGTAAACACACTGCCAAACAAATAAAGCAAATAAAGGCGTGTGTGATTAGTGTACAATACATAGAAATAGCCTATGCCTGTTATTTCAAATGCACCATTTAAAATACTACTGATCCAATACCCTGAATACGATACTGATAATAAAACAATTTTTCAATGTTTTTTTTTCTTTGTACTTTCTAATTTTGACACTAAACATGATGTACTTGTATTAGTTAGCTGCTTAAGTTTCAATTCAGTTCACGATACTGAGTTCACGATTTGATTTTCTCACGATTATCGACTTCACATCAGATAAAATTCGATTTCCCATTCGATTTCTTTTTTATTTCTGAAGTGTAAACAATGCAAACCAATGCACATTTTGTTATACAAGTTCTTAAAAAGATTTAGCCCCTTGCAGTTAAAAAAACTTAATAACTAGAAATCAATAAAGTGGTTTTGTTGACAGCTTCATGCTTTTGCCTCCCTCTTTGGCTAAGCCGAGACCCTGTTATGCTGTTTGTCCTTTGTGTATCAATTGTGTGTGTGTCAAAAGTGCTATACAAATATCCTTAAATACCTCCAAATATATTAAAATATATCCAGTTTCCATTGCAGAATGCCTTATATGACATGTGACTGCGCATCCAAAAAATGCTGTGCAAAAAAGATGTTACAAAGCCAACAGGACTGTGGACCAGACAGTATAGGGTTCAAATCCCATCTCTGCCAAGCTGCCACTGTTGTGTCCTTAAGCAAGACCTAAACCCACAACTACTTGGATTACAAGACTGTATCAGATGTAAGGCCCTCTGGTCAGGTATCTGCTAAATGCTTTATTTTTACACCCCTAATACTAGTGAACAAATTTTATAAAATACCAGTGGTCACATTCTACACAGAGTTTGTGTTGCTACCATAAGAACTCACCGCCTTATTTGGATTTTACTGAAGCACTTAAACGATGGGTTTCACCATGAATCGTGAAACTACAGTGGTGCTTGAAAGTTTGTGAACCGTTTAGAATTTTCTATATTTCTGCATAAATATGACCTAAAATATCATTAGATTTCTACACAAGTCCTAAAAGTAGGTAAAGAGATCCCAGTTAAACAAAAGAAACAAAAATATTATACATATTTATTGAGGAAAATGATCCAATATTACATATTAGTGAGTGGCAAAAGTATGTGAACCTTTACTTTCAGTATCTGGTGTGACCCCCCTGTGCAGCAAAAACTACAACTAAACGTTTCCTGTAACTGTTGATCAGTCCTGCACACTGGCTTGGAGGAAATTTAGCCCATTCCTCCATACAGAACAGCTTCAGCTCTGGGATGTTGGTGGGTTTCCTCACATTAACTGCTCACTTCAGGTCCTTCCACAACATTTTGATTGGAATAAAGTCAGGACCTTGAACTGGTCCATTCCAAAACCTCGCCCTTTACCTTCTTTAAATTAACCATTCTTTGGTAGAATGACTTGTGTGCCTAGGGTCGTTGCCTTGCTTCATGACCCACCTTCTCTTGAGATCAGTTCATGGAACAGATGTCCTGACACCTTCATTTTGAACTTCTCTGATATAATTCAGATCTTCATTGTTCCATCAATGATGTCAAGGCCGTCCTGGTCCCAGATGCAGCAAAATAGGCCCAAACCATCATATACTACCACCACTATGTTTCACAGATGGGATAAGGTTCTTATGCTGGAATGGCAGTGTTTTCCGTTCTCCAAACAACATATGTGATACATTCTTCTCCCAATAGCCTTCGGTCTTGTCCACGTGATATCTTAGGCAAACTGCAGATGATGAAGCAATGTTCTTTTGGAGAGCAGTGGCTTTCTCCTTGTAACCCTGCCATGCACAACATTGTTGTTCAGTGTTCTTCTGATGGTGACTCAACAAACACTAACATTAGCCAAAAGTGCAGAGAGGCATTTCAGTTGCTCAGAAAGTTACCGGCTGGTGGGGTTCATTTGTGACGGTCCCCAAACTATTACAACGCCTTTGCTTCATGGAGTGATCTTTGTTGGTCTCCCTGGGGATGGTAACCAGTGTTGTGGCCTGAAACGAAGTTAAAAGAGAACGCGTTCATTGAACCACGCTCATTATTAGGTGAACGTTTGAACCTGAACGCAAACATTTGTAATAAAGAACTTGAACGTGAATTAGTTTTTGTGTTTTTTTCACATTATGTGGGTCTGACGGCAAGGACATCACTGTAAATGAACGTTGGAATTTGTTTTCCATTGAAAAACTGAGTGACATCTGTTTTCTCTTTTGAAACGGGCAACGAGAGAAAGTCCTTCCTCCTGTTTCTCATTCTCGCTGGTGCCCGCTTAAATCATGTATCACCAGACAGAAATGGTTTGGACATGTGTGTGCGCAATGCATTGTGGGCAACGTGTTAAGTGTCCGGGCTGAGAATAGAAGAATTAACAAAACTGGCTAGTTTAATATACATACTGGCTTCCGCACGACGTTACCCGTGATGATGAATTGCAGCAGAGCGGGGGGTAGGCATAGCAACGCTGCGTACACAATTGCAGTGTCATGAGAAAACTGTCTACAATGAGCAGTTTCAAAGAACGTATAGTGATTTCTAGCTTGTAGTGTGAGAAAAAGTATTTATTTGAATATCTCACGAAAAAAGTAAAATGAACTGAACTAGTTCAGAATTAAAATTGTGAACTTTGAACGTGAACTGTTCACTTTGAGCATGTATGAACTGAACTTGAACTAGTTCAGAAAAGCTGTGAACTGGCACAACACTGATGGTAACAATGATCTTGAACTTCCTCCATTTGTACACAATCAGTCTGACTGTGGATTGGTGGAGTCCAAACTCTTTAGAGATGATTTTGTAACCTTTTCCAGCCCGATGAGCATCAACATCTCTTTTTCTGAGGTCCTCAGAAACCTCCTTTGTTCGTGCCATGATACACTTCCACAAACATGTGTTGTGAAGAGCAGACTTTGATAGATCCCTGTTCTTTAAATGAAACAGGGTGCCCACTCGCACCTGATTGTCAACCCATTGACTGAAAACACCTGACTTTAATTTTACCTTCAAATTAACTGCTAATCCTAGGGGCTCACATACTTTTGCCTCTAACTAATATGTAATAATTGATAATTTTCCTCAATTAATAAATGACGAAGTATAATATTTTTGTCTCATTTGTTTAACTGGGTTCTCTTTATCTACTTTTAGGACTTTTGTGAAAATCTGATGTTTTAGGTCATATTTATGCAGAAATATAGAAAATTCTAAAGGCTTCACAAACTTTCAAGCACCACTGTATATAAATAGTGTATTACAGGTTAACAAACAGAATGGTGAAAAAGAATAGTTTTACAAAATATGAACTTCTTTCAGCTGCATGTGTCAATTAAATGGTAAATCTTACAAAATGTTATTCTCATCTTCACAAGACAAGTAAACAAAGCAATTTTCAGAACCTTTTCTGAAGTGACTTATTAAATGCTTAGACGTAAGAACACACTGAAGGCGTTTCTAAATGAATTAGGCAACATGAGATTGCTTTAATTTAAGCTCTAAATCTGTATAATTAATACTTTCAGGGGTGGTGCTACTGTTTCAGAGAGTCAGTGTCACACCAGTTTCAGTCTTAATGATACCACATAACCACAGGACAAGACCATCTAACAGAATCAACTTTTACTGTGTTGGTCCAATTTTCAAAAGTAGATAGAACTGTATATGAATAGCACATAAGACATTTTCATGATGATGTGACATGAACTCACCCTATTACGCAGCTGCATATTACACATATGTAAACGGAATTCAATGGCTGTACTTCACATTTCAATAACAGTGAGATACAGTCAAGGGATGTTCTGATTTGTTTCGATTGATATGATGACACTGGCTGAATCAAGCTGTTTTCAATTCGTGTGCATACTTTCAGTAATAACCTTGCAGAAATTAAGCAGTAAAACAATATAAACCCACAAATGCTAAAAAAACATATACTTAATAATGCTGTCTTTGAAAACATTGCTCAGAGTAAAGGGCTGTTCAGATGCATTCCAATTAACAGCAAGTCACAAGGCCACATGTAAAACGGAGAACATGTCATACTACATTATATAAGGTATGAGATTTACAATAACTCATGTTTTATTCCTCCTACTGCAATGTTCTGCATGATCACTGGACAGAGTTTGAGCAAAGTGAGAATTCCAGTCTCTCTGGAACATATTCCGCAGTTGATTCTGCAGTTTGCTGACCCTTATTCACCACAGAGTCTGTCTGATTCACCACAAGCCCAACTCCAGCCGTCTGGCTGAAATAATTTTCAGACCAGTTGGATGTTCCTGCAAACAACATATAAATGTTCACCAAATATAACATTAACAATATAACATTAACATTAACAAATATAACATTAACAATGGCGGCTGCCCATGGCTCAAGGTACCCGGTTTGGCCCGCTCGGGCGCAAGTCGTCTACCGTCCGGCCAGCGGGGACGCCGAAGAGCCCATGGTCTTGGCTAGAGCCGGTCGGGCTTCTTCGGGTCCCAGGGCCAGATCCCTGTGCAGGTCGGGAAACGCAGGGGCCGGGACCGGGCGGTGAGGCCGTTCCTAAAAGTGCCGTCGCCTCCCCAGTCTGGCCTTTCCCTTCGAGCCAGCATTGGCCAGGGAGGGGCATCTCTAGTTGGGGTTCATTCAACCGTCCTCTTCGCCCGCAAGGGCGGGTTTCTTTTTTGTGGGGAAAAAGGACGGGTCCCTTCGCCCCTGCGTGGACTATCGGGGCCTTAATGCCATCACGGTCAAGGACCGTTACCCACTGCCTCTCATGAACTCGGCATTTGAGGCGCTCCAGGGGGCCAGCTTCTTCACAAAGCTGGACCACCGGAGCGCCTACAATCTTGTCTGCATTCGGCAGGGGGATGAGTGGAAGACGGTCTTCCTTACACCCACGGGGCATTATGGGTATCTAATGATGCCCTTCAGGCTCATGAATGCTCCGGCCGAATTCCAATGGCTCATAAATGACGTCCTGCGGGAGGCCCTTGACCGTTATGTCTACGTTTACCTCGACGACATCCTGGTCTTTAGCAAGACCATGGGGGAGCACGTCAGACACGTTCGTCCTCCAGCTTCTCCTCGCTAAACGCCTGTTTGTGAAGCTGGAGAAGTCGGTGTTCCATGCCTCCTTCTGTCTCCTTCCTGGGATTCGTGATCTCCCGTGGGACCCTGATAATGGACCCGACCAAGATGCGGGCGGTGGCTGACTGGCCTCGCCCCTCCTTGTTACCTTGGGGGTCCAGCGGTTCTTGGGCTTCGCCAACTTTTTCCGGCGCTTCGTCAGGGACTTCGACACTATCGCCATCCCGCTCACCGCCCTCACTCGCAAGGAGGCTGCTCCCTTCCGCTGAACGGAAGCGGCGGAACATGCCTTCCTGGAGATCAAAAGGCATCTCACTAACCCTGCTCTGCTTTCCTGACCCCGAGTAGGCGTTTGTCGTCGAGGTAGATGCCTCTGATGTGGGGGTTGGGGCCGTTCTCTCCCAACGGTCCGCCCTGGCCCACAAACTCCACCCCTGTGCTTATTTCTCCCGGCGTCTGACCCCCGCTGAGCGGAATTACCCGGTCGAGGACAGGGAGCTCCTGGCCATCAAGCTGGATTTGGAGGAGTGGCATCATTGGCTGGAAGGGACCAAACATCTGTTCTTAGTATGGACGGATCACAAGAACCTGGCATATATTCTCCAGGTTCGATTTCACGGTCTCCTTCCGGCCGGGCTCCAAGAACACCAAGCCCGACGCCCTCTCCAGACAGTGGGATCTGCCCGAGGCCTCCCCTACGCCCGATCCCATACTTCCCTCCGTCCGGGTAGTCGGGACGTAGACCATCGCTAAAGCTCTCCGCCGGGATCCCGATCCGGGGAACGGTCCTCCGGGCCGAAGGTTTGTTCCCACCGCCGCCGGAGGGCGGTCATGCGCTGGGGCCACGAGGCTCCCTTCACGGCGCACCCGGGGGGCACTCGGACCTACGAGTTCCTCAAGCGAATCTTCTGGTAGCCAGGCATGGAAGCGGACGTCAAAAGTTTCGTTGCCGCTTGCGAGACCTGCGCCCGGAACAAGGTTCCTCCGGGGCAACACCATCATTTTGGTGGTCGTCGATCGATTCTCCAAAGCCTGTAAGTTCGTGGCGTTGCCCAAACTGCCCACAGCACGGGAGACGGCTGACCTTATCCTCCTCCATGTCGCTTGAGTCCACGGTCTGCCTTGCGACTTGGTGTCAGACCAGGGCCCCCAGTTTGCTAGCCAGTTTTGGACGGCCTTTTGACGCTTACTGGGGGCCATGGCCAGCTTGTCCTCGGGGTTCCACCTGGAGACGAACGGCCAGACGGAGCGCGTTAACCAGGATCTGGCCGCCATGCTCTGATGCCTCACTGCTAGGAATCCCTCCACCTGGTTCGAGCAACTGCTGTGAGCTGAATTTGCCCACAATACCCTATGGCACCCGGCGGTAGGTATGTCGCCCTTCGAGTGCCAATTCGGGTTCCCTCCTCCCCTCTTTTCTGATCAGGAGAGGGAGGCCGGGGTTCCTTCGGCCGCGCACTTCGTCAGCCACTGCAAGAGAGTCTGGGCTAACGCACGGGCCCTTCTGCGGCGCACGGCGGATTGCAAACGCCAGCCGGCTTCGTCGTTTCGCCCGGGTCAGCGGGTGTGGCTATCCACCCGCCACCTGCCCCTCAAGGGGGCTGCGGGCAAGTTGGACCCCAAGTTTGTAGGCCCCTTCAAGATGGTCCGGAGGATCAACCCAGTCACTTACCGGCTCGAGCTCCCTTCGACCATGAGGGTCCATTCCACGTTCCACATGTCCCAACTTCGACCCGTTCTATGCCAGATCCTCGCCCCTTCCAGCCGACCGCCTGCCCCTCACGTCGTTCAGGGGTCCCCAGTGTACACCATATGCTGGCTCCTCGACTCCCGCCGTGTACAGGGTAGCACTCAATACCTGGTCGACTGGGAGGGATATGGCCCGGAGGAACGCTCCTGGGTGCCCGCTCGGCACATCCTGGATCAGTCTCTCATCCGGGACTTCCAGAGGGACAGGGCAGCTGGTCTGGGCACGTTGGGAGCCACCCCTCCATCCTGGGTACCATCACGGTTCAGGCTTCCGAAGCCGGAGGGCAGTGCCGGCCAAGTCGACGTGGCGCCCGAGCGACTATAAATAATGCCCCTTAAGCGCAAACCATCGGCTCATATACGCGATTTCTCCCGCTGTTTTTGGAGAGTTTTCAGTAGCTTTTTTGAGAGGGCTTAAAGGTACGACTGGTTCTAAAAGAGAATCAGCTGAGTAGAATCAGGAGGCTCGAGGTGAATGTGTCCAGGGAATTAGATAGGCAGGGAAAGCTTATCGCTACTGACCTCTTCCTCCATTTTTGGCCGCGTACCTCAGCCACCGCTCGCCGCAGCCGATCCGCTGTTGTTTTTGTTCCCCTCTGCATTTCCCGGCCAGTCCGTGCCTCAGTACTCCTTCCTCCCCGTTGGGAGCCCCTTTATTCCCCCAACGCGTGCGCTTATTGCAGCACGAGGAGTCCCGCTCCGTTTGCCGAGGTTCGGCGTGTGCGCATGCGCCTTCCATCGGACACTTCAGTTCCTCTCGGGTCTTTCTGTAGACCTCCATGCTGCGCCTGCGCAGTCCCCCTCAACTCTCGCTGAGTAGCGATCTCGTTTTGTTCCTTTTTCTTGCTTTATATCTTACCTAACTATCCGCGCCCCGGGCGCATGTTCATTAATATCCTCTACTTCTGGAATCTATCCTTGTCAGCCTACTTCGGCGTTTATTACTTTAGTTTGAGTCCGTTCATTACGGCCCTTCTGTCTGCCCTTACGCTCTTAATGAGTTTATCCCCTCGCTCCTCTCGTGGCCACATGGTGTAGTGGTAACTCACTTGCCATCCATACCCGTGACGCTCGGTTCAAATCCCGACCACGGTCACCCCCACAAGTGTGCGTTCCGCTCGCAGGCTTCGCCGCCGTTATCGAACTATATACCTCGGTATATATACTTGTTGGCATTATATATATATATATTTGATCTTATATTTGCATATTTATTTTCTCCTGCACTTGTGTCCTCCTTCTCCCTCTGTTTTCCCTCGACCAGTATCCCGCTAGCTGGTCGAACCATAATAGAACCGAGGAGTTAAATATAGTCTATACTGTATCACAGAGGAGCCTATTACACATTAACACTTACATTAACTTAGAGATGGCCAAAATTATTAACACAAAGCTTATTTTATAATAAAGTGTTGAAAAATCTTTTGCAATTTAGTGGGTAATGGATTGAAAGTGAAATGTAAAAGAAGACACTTGCTCTACTGGTGAACTCCTGGTCTAGCTGCTAATGCTAACTGCTCAACCTGAAAGCCAAAAAGATCCAGTTCCTGTTTCCCTTTCAGTTGGCTGTCATTACTAACCATTTAAGGACCCATGTAGACTTATTTGCACTAAGAATATACTACTGCAAATGTAAAAAGGACATCAAAAATCTTCACTGAGCAAGGAGTATTGCGAATCTGAATCACTGTATACTGAATCATGAAATGAGTTTTAGCTCGCACAGCTCGAATCAGACAAGTTTAAGCAATGCGCCGAGTACAGGGCAAACAACAAGAACCATGTAATGTTGTCACAATAACAAAATTATGACTTCGGTACGATACTTGCCTAAAGTACCTCGATACCGATACTAAAACGATCCCACCACAAAAAAATAAAACATCAGGAAAAGTCATGGAATAATAGATGATAGAACATGGAACTTAAAACTCTTTTTTTATTTAACCAAAAACAAAAAACCCCACAAATAATTGTTGACAATTACTACATACATTTTTAACATTAACAATTTGATTATTGAAAGAAAATATTTTGATTAGAAAGGTCCTATTGCTTTTAAGGCTTTTACACAGGGAGCAGTAATCTGACATCCCTCTGTATCCTTGAGGTTGTGGGACTTCTTTGACAGGTTAGTTAACTTTGTATTTGCAGCTGGATCTCACTGGTTAAACAATTTCTACTGATAGCATTTTCTAGCAATAGAAATAATTATTAACAAAAAGTGTACATGCCATAATTACCATTACCAGCACTGCTGAGTCTGTTGAGCTTGAAATTATCGTACAGTATTTATAATTGGTATTTGATGATCTACTTGTGATTGTGTTGTTGTGTCCATGGGCTGAAATTAATTCCATAATTCACTCCTTGCGTGTACTTTCTTTACAAGCCATGAACGGTCTGCAAAAGCGCCGGTATTAACAGCCATTAACTCTCCGTTGTCTCTTCTGCTTCACTGTGTTTAAGAACAGGCTGAGGAAGGAGAGCGCTGCGCTCACTTCGACACAACTGCAGACATAAAGCCCTGATTTCAAATCACAGACATTTTTTAAAGTTCCGGTACTAATAAAACAAAGTATCCTACCTTTTTCAATGGCATGGTATTGTGATACATTTCTAGTATCAATATACCGTGCAACACTAGAACCAAGACCAGTTTTTTCTAGTCAAACCGCTTTGAGAACCGAATTCGACAAAGCGAGGGGCCAAAACTATCAAACACTACAATGAAAGTGGCTCATATGAAGGTTGCCCCAGGAGCTAAAGACCACATGCTACCTCTGCTACACATGACAAGCATATTAGAGTCATTAAACTAAGAAATCGGGAGGTAAGAGCAGCACAGTTTACAGCTAAATTAAATGCTTCACAGAGCTCTGGCAGCAAACAAGTCTCTTACTTGAAGAAAGTATTCATGGTAGAACTGCTACAAAGAAATACCTTCTGAGGGATGTCAACGAGAAGAAAAAGCATAGCCTGTTACGGTACGCCATGTTGCTAAGGGCCAGCGAACCGTTAAAGAATAAAATAATATATTTATTTTTAATATATATTATTTTATTCAGTGTTAGGACCCAAGTGCAGTTAGCCCCAGATGGAATTAGTGAACCAAAATGAGATATATGATAAGCAATAATAAATAATAACCAAGCCCACAGTTAACGCGGGACCTGGGACTCAAACCCCTGAAGCCTAGTGTCAGAGACGAGTGTAATCACGGTTTGCCGCAGCGCCAGGCATAAGGACCCGGGAGAAGAGCAGGTAAGCTGAACGGCAGACAAAAGAGACTCCTATAGCGGACTCAGAAGGTTTCAACCATCTAAAAACTATGATGAAAACAAAAAGAAATATGAGACGCACGCTGATAGGCAGAGCGACCATTAACACGAGTATTTACAAGATTAAAACGTCGAGCGCGAATAGCGGTCCGCGCATGCGTAGAAAGGATCCAAGCGCCTCTAGCCCGAGCTAGAGCTCGGCTGTGCCGGAGAAAGCCAAAGACTACTGGGGGTGCGTGTGCGCAGTGCGACAACAGCGCGTTCAGAGTTACAGCGAGGGAATCAATAACGCTGAGATATTGGCAGAGGAAACTCACGGTCCTCCAGATTCCATGGGAGCATAAGTCCGAGCGCAAAGCCTGCAAAGAGCGTATCACGGTCCTCCTAGTACCAAGGGAGCATGGGGCTGATGCAGGTCCCCAGCAGGCACGTACCACGGATACTCCTGGCCAAAAGCTCACTGGAGTGTGGCACCAAAGCCAGGGGGGAGCGTTACAGTGGGGGAATCGCTCAAGCTGAGCGACCGGACGGCAGATAAGAGGGAGAGGAGCCTTGAGCAGGTGACGAGCTTTCCCTAGTCCTAGCCACTAAGCCCTGAACACCTTACCTCGAGCTTTGGGCTCTACTCGGCCCACCTTCTAATCAAGATGGGTCGTACCATTATCCCTACAACCGGAGCGAATAAGAGAAAAGGATTGAGGCGTGTGAGGCTTCATGAAAGCAGTATGCGAGCCGTAGGCGGGGATGCGGCGAATGTCTGTGGCAAAGCATGCTCTTAAATAGCAGTACTGACAGGTGCAAGCACTTCCCAACGCAATCACATTGCCAATCAGTCATACCAACGTGAATGCACTGGTATATGGGGATTCCACACGATAACTGAGCCAACAGTGGCCTCTACTGTCAGCTCAAGGAAATCCGCAGTAAAGTAGGGAAAGAACACGCTGCCGTGAAGGGCCGACGCTGGCCACTAACGGCCAAAGTGTAGGCCCTAACATAGCCAGTTTATTTTGGATTTTGAAATTTGAATTTTTTGGCTTCAGTGGTCACGTTTCTGTGAGATGCAAAGAGAACGGATGATGCCAGCATGTAGTTTCCCCACAGTGAAGTATGGGAGAGGTGCTGTAATGGTGAGAAGTTATTTACTGGTCACACAGAGAGTTCTACAAAATTTAATGCACTCAGAACCAAACATTGCTACCAAAGCTTGCAGCACCAACCCATCTGGAGAGTTATAGTTGGATAGTCATTAATTTTTCAACAAAATACACCTTAAGCACACCTCAAGGCAAATTATTGCAAACTAGTAAAGAGAGGGAGTGCTGTGACAGATGAAGGCCCCCACAATCACCTGATTTGAACCATATAGAACTGGTTTGGGATGAATTGGACCAAAAAGTACAGGAATGGGAGCCAACTAGTACCCAAACCTGTAGAAAGTCCTTCAGGACTGTTGTCATTCCAGGCAGCTAAAATGTAACATAATTTTAACATAACATAAAAAGTTCAACACTTCTTTTGGTCACTGAAATATCTGATTTGTTTTACTCTTTTTCCTCGTTGTCTCGGTGTCCAAACTTCTGACTGATACTGGATATTGTGTTTAACATCTCAAGTGTACTACCAAAAGCTTCCAAAATGCTTAGTTACAATAAAACCATCACAACAAGGATAAATTAAGTCAACTTACCAATCTAGACAACGCAATCTGTCACCATGTATTTGGCATGGCTGACCCGAGCAAAAGTGTAAGCAACATTTAAGCAATGTGTACATGGAAACTTGTACACAAGCACAAAACGTGGAGTTCATACCTAAAAGAGGAGCGACTGCTGTCACATATACATGGTGTCAGTACGAAAAAGTCTTGTTTAACAAGTATTGCTGTATTATTATCAGGATATGATTTTGGTCATAACGTACAGCCCTATCATCATAAAAATAAAATAAATAAACAGATTTCAGAACACTGCTTGGGTGCTCAGCTGGCATAGCGGTCCAACACACTAGTCCATCACTGTTAGGCCCCAGATTTGAGTCCCAGAGGTGCCTTCCAGCCAGACTGAGCATCACACACAGACACGTCTGGTTGTATCTGAATGAGAACAGTCAGGGAATCATCGTCCTTTAATGGACTGATGTATGACTGCAGACTGTGATCTCTGTGAATGGGCACCAAACCCCCAGCAATTCTTGACCAGCAGAAACAAAAACAAATACAGTAAAGTTGCACTGAAGTCCCAAACAGTGCTGTTCATTGAGTTTGGGACTGCTCCAATTAACAATCCAACTCAATTCCGCATCAGTAACAGTAATGAGTAACGTACAGTAGATATGTAGATCACGTTCTTGTAGGTAACAGGGTTTTCAGAGAGTGAAAAAAGAGTCACAAAAGTCACAAAACCACTCCTTAATAAACACAGATAAAATGGAGGAATGGCCAAACCACAGGCTTGCTTCGTGCCCCTGTGGCGAGCGAAAGAAAAACTGAAACAATAACACGGAAGCGCCGAACAGCGTGCAGCTCGTAGAGACTACGAGTTACGCTGATGGCATAGCTCTGCTGTGCCAATGGCTTAGACGGGTCCGTGCTTGCGCAGAGCAACGGCACCTGAGTGGAGCATTGACCTTTCCCCTTGCACATCCGTACCACGCTCCTGAAGCCGTGGGAGATTCGTGATACGGATGCGGAAGGGGAAAGAACGAGGCTGATTCAGCAAGTACAGCATCCTTTCCGAGTCGAGTGCAATCGCGGTGGGGGGGGGGGGCGCTACTTCCCCGATTGCAAAAAGGAGGGGTGGCTTTAGTAAGCCTAAAGGGCCACCAGAGAGAGAAGGAGAAGGCGGGGGACTCGTGTATCGCTGCAGCGAGCAAGACAAAGCCGCCGAGGAGACAGTGGGCCCGCGAGGACAGCCAAAGGGATGCGGAAAGCGGGATCTTGCCTTACGCTAACCAAAAACTAACCCCTGGCGGTTACCTCAGGCCTCTAAGACATAAAATTACTGGCGATCTTCGAACCGCCAGCTACCACTTTCCCTATCAAAAACAAACAAATCAAAAAGAGGAAGCGGCGGCACGTAAAGCGAGACGAGGGAGTCTCAGGCGAGGCAAGGATGAGACAGTAGGTGTCGCTGATCGTGCAAACAGTGCTAAATGAACGCTGGCGAATGCGTGATCACACCGAGCGTGCCGAGGCCGAAAAGTGAGTCGACGCTACCCTCTAGCATCGGGAAGCATGACTCCTAATACACAGGAAGTTTTCAAAAAAAACTTTAACTCTCTTTAAACTCAGCTTAAGATTGAAGAAGTACAGAACCACACAAACACACACACACCCTCAAAATGTCAGGAGGAGGATCGAATCTAGATGTTCTGGTCCATAATCCAGGATCTTATATTTATACTTAGCCATTTAGTAGACACCCATTATCAGAGCAACTTACAATTTATACAATCTTACAATCTAAACAATTGTGGCTTAAGGGCCTTGCTTACAAGTCCAACAGTGCCAGCTTGGAAGTACTAGGGCTTGAGCCCTGGATCTTCTGGCCCAAAGTCCAGTAACTTAAATTCACAGTCCCTCCAGAGTCACACCACAAACATACTCATAGGCGACAATCTTTTACCACACTCAATTCACACAATCATCTCTCTCACACCACACTGCTAATCTCACAATAAAAATCACAACTCTCAAAATACTCAGAGTTGGGAGGAGGTTTTATTTTCTTGAAAATGTAACAGATTTATTGAACAGATGATGCTTGAGATGTAAAGTGAGACGTTTATCCAGAGTATCAGTTCCGTGGTTCAGCTGCTGCTTCGTCACACCGAGGTTTAGCTGCAAGATCAGACAGAACACCTCTATGAACAGCTCTTGATGAACTTACCTTAATTAGACAGAGCTCGTCATCTTGATGATCACTCTCAGAGTCACTGCCTTTACGTCTTGATTTACTCCTCTTCTGAAGAGTGAACAATGCCCACGTTCTTTTCAGGCATCAAGAACAAAGTGAGATATTTATGAACAAATAAAATGGTTCACTGATATATGAACAAACTCTTGAAAAAGGAAACAAACAAAGATAAAAAAAAAATCAGGCATCAAAAATAAGCAAATTATTAAATCCCTTGGAAAGAGACACTAACCGATCTGAGACAGAATGTCAGCAAACTCTGGAAAAATAGCTGCTGGTGGTCTTGATGATCCAGGATGATATGATATGGTGTTGAAGTTCTGCACCTGCTATGGAAATAAGACATTAAGATGACCTTCACTCACACAAACCAAATAGAGGTACGAAAGAACTGAAGTGTGGAAGAAAAACCACACCTAAAATTCCACCTACCTCTGAGTGACCTTCCTACACACCCTACCAGCTCACCATCATCTCTCTGTACTTCAACCACACCTATACCTCAGCCTCTTCAGAAAATTGGAGTCAGAGTTGGCTGTGTAGTGTAAGGAAGAGGAGACCCAGAACTCCAGCTCAAAGTTCTCAGGGTTCTCCTCCTGTACAAGGCTGGATTAGATCTTAAAACCTCTGACTCCTCGTAAGATTAAAAATAGGAATATGAGAGACGATGAGGAGGCGCTTGAAGATGGAGCCTCAGATGTCATTGTGGGTGATGAGCTGGTGTGTTTGTGGTTGCCCTCTGTGGGAGCCGTGGTTTCTGAGTGAGACATAGTCCATTATGTTCGATATTCCAGAAATCACACAGCAGCTGAGATCACTGCGTGGATTTGCCATGTCCTTAGCTCTGTACCTGCACACAGGTGAAAAGCCACATCCACAACATTATTATATGACTATGTAGAACCCTGTGCCAGCTGGGTGAAGAGATGAAGCACAGGACAAAGCTTCCTGGTTGCTTTCTACAGAAGAAGCTTAGTTCATCAAAGATTCAAACGTACCACTCATCTGAATCCCCGTCATAATATTCCACGGCAGAGGAGGTGTTGAAAAACTCTAGTCCCCCACCACAAACAGCTGATCCTCCAGGACCTACACACAGGGATCACACAATCATTACACTACTATTGTAGAGAGCGATTTCACAGCCACATGACCTTAGAGATGTGTCTGTGTCTTTATTGTTGTGTACATGTATGACCTCAATTCCAAAATGGCTGCGCTGGTGTAACATGTCAGGAAGGTCTCTCCATGTGCCGCTCAGAGGATTGAAGACCTCAGCACTTCGCAGGTTGGTTGAGCCGTTACATCCACCAACCTAAAAAGCAGAACCAACAATCTAAAGATCTGAGAGAAGACTGAAGAGAGTGTGTACCAGGCAAGAGCTCATGGCTCTTGTTAGGAATCAAATTATGGTTTGTCTTTACAAGTTAAATGTGTATTTCTATCTTTGTAAAGTACTTACAGCATAAACCTGGTCTCTGTAGGCAATCACCCCAAGTCCGCTCCTCCGGTTTCTCATGGGCTCGATGAAGCTCCACTGGTCGGTCTCAGGACTGTAGCATTCGGCAGTGAACAAGTAGGCTAGTCCGCTGTGCCCCCCGCAGATGTACACCTGCACAAATACATGAACACAACCTCAACCTCAAAAAGCATCAAATCGGTTTGATCTTAACTTGTTTGTCTCTTCCACTGGACTAAAGAATTTAAATTCTATCACTATACATATGTATACTATATACAATAGCAAAATATAAATCTCTTAGAATAAGCAGACCAAGCAGATAAGCTACGTTGGCAAAAGCCAATAGAAATGGTAATAAGGATATACATGCTCTGAGAAATTTGAATTTGTATACCCTGTTGTACAGTGAGGTAGCACTAGCCCCACTCCTCCGTTTATTCATGGAAGCGATATAACTCCACTCGTTAGTGCCAGGATCATATCTCTCTGCACTGCTGTGCCAAATACTACCATCATGTCCTCCCATGGCATAGATGAAACCGTCCATCACACACACGCTGACGCAGCGGCGCAAAGACAGCATGGATGCCATCTAGAACACACACACATAAAAACGAATCAATTTAAAACGATTTATACTCTTAATGCATTGACTTCTGATATTAAAAATAATAATAATACATTACATATATATAGCACCTTTCACAACACCCAAGGTCGCTTTACATTGATAGTACAAATTATACAGATGAAGTAGAAGATGAATGAAAATTGTGAGAAAAAGATAAGTTTTTAGATGAGTTTTAAACTGAGAGAGAGAGGTTGTAGAGCACAGAGAAAGAGGGAGTGAGTTCCAGAGCAGGGGGCAGCCACACCAAAAGCTCTGCCTCCCATTGTGGAGAGTCTAAACCTGCGTATAACCAATAAACTGGAATCAGATGACCGTAAAGAGCGGAGAGGAGTGTAATTATCGAGCAGACCAGACATATAGGCAGGGCTTAAGCCATGAAGTGATTTAAATATTAGCTGTTATCTACTACGACACCATGTAGTTCAAAAAGCAGCGCTGCCGGGAGTGCAGCAGCATGCAAATACAGCCCAGTCAAAGTCACAAAAAGCAAAAAATAACGTTTAAGGTCACAGCTGGTGAATCACAGGAAGACTTTAGAAAAGGAAAAAGCAGGGAAAAAGTAACAGAAGTCCAGTGAGAAACGCCAATGTTTACAAACACGCTCGACGTACCTAACCAGAACCGAAAATGCTCAATCATTAACTAGCATTTGTACTGCTCCCAGCCAATCAGAACTCACTGCACCACTGTCAGCCAATCCAAACACACTGGACTGCTCTTAGCCTATCACAACTTGATGTCCTTCCCTAAGCAAATCAGAGCTCACTGTACACCTCTCAGCCAATCATATCTCACTGTCCCTGATCTCAGCCAATCAGCACTCACTGCACCGCTCTCAGCTAATTAGAATAAAGAGCACTGCTCTCATCCAATCAGAATACACTGCAATGCTCTCAACCAATCATAATTCACAGTACTGATCTTAGTTAATCACACCTTGATGTCCTGCCCTAGGCCAATCAGAACTCACTGCACACCGCTCAGCCAATCAGAACTCACCGCACTGCTCTCAGCATATATTAT
>JAJAGP010005634.1:0-30771 GCA_025084515.1 Ancistrus triradiatus | reverse complement strand
AAGTTTATGGCTCTAGGTGTTCCATCTGGTAGCTGTCATGTTGCTAGGTGGTTGCTGTGTTTTCTGAGGCGGTTGCTATGGTGTTGCTAGGTGGTTGCTATGGTCTCTCTATGATATACCAGGTGCATGCTATGGTGTTGCTATGTGGTTGCTATGGTTTCCTGGATGGTTGCTATGGTGTTGCTAGATGGTTGCTATGGTGCTCCAGGTGTTTGTTATGGTGTCCCATGTGGCTGCTATGGTATCCTGTTGCTAAAGTGTTCCTAGGTGCTAGGAACACCACAGAGAATGCCTCAGAAAGTTATTCAGAATTAGCCTCAGAACACTACAGAGAATGCCACAGAGAACGTCAGAGAATACCTCAGGGTATGCCTCAAAACGTTACACAGAACACATCAGAAGAACGTCTCAGTATGCCACAGAACACCTTGGAAAACACCTCAGCACACTACAGAGAATGCCTCAGAAAACACGTAAAACAATAAGTTTAATAATTGAAAATCTCCCATAGAAATGCTTTGACGGAATATTCAGATTCAAATGTCTAAGGGTTTCCTGCAGGTTTTTTTTAAATTAGTTTTATTTTATTCATTTTGTTCATCTTTGTGTAACTCTTAATTTAATAGGTTTTTAAGATTTTTTTTCAGTCCATCAGCCAGTGTATAGCATGTTGATAGGAACTTGTCTTTATTACTATTATTATTATTATTATTATTTTATTTTTTATTTTTTAAGAAATCCACCACTGTGCTTCCCCCTGTCCTTTCATCCCTTTCCACTCCAAATGACTGTCTCCTGTCAGTGACCCGATTAACTCACAGCCTTTTCTCTTTCATATCCTTCCTTCTACTCCGAAACAGAGTAAAAGTGAATAGTGCTGCTCTCCAACGCTTCCTCATTCTCACCACAACACTCCAAATAACCCGCACCGTGAACTGTGACCACGGCATAAGACTATATAGTAAAAATGTAGCTCGTAAATTATCTAACTAAAGACATACAGTGCTGGATTATTTATGTTTATATTTACGGTGCTGTCCAGTAAAACAGAGGTATTTACCGTTCCAGGTCATGCAGCTCCACTGCTGGAGACCCTTTGAGTACGAACTACTTATACTGTTACATTTTTTCTCACTTTCTCCCATTATTCTTGCTTTTTTGTCATGCCGTTTCAAGGAAAGAGAAAGTAAAAGTAAGTCACAGTAAGCTGCTGCCCTTACCAAAAAGGAAGTTTATGCAATTAGTATACTGTTATTAGCATACTTATTTTCAACCAAACATAAGTTAACTTTGCATGTTCTTATCAGAAATATACTGAACAAATGCATACTTAAGTATACTTTGCCTATACTGACAAGTTTACAGAAAAGTTTAAATGTGGCTGTGGCCTATACTTGTGCTTATATTTAAGTGTGCTTAGTTTATACTGACAAATATGTTTTGATCTATTTTTTATACTTAAAAAAATAGTAAAGTAAGCATATTTGCCTTGCATTAAAGTTTAAATATACTTAGCTTGTATTTTGAGGGAGGAACAGTGGAAACAGCACATGGGTGGATCTGAACGTGATTTTTTTATGATGATAGTGTTAATAAACACGACAGATAACGTTTTAATTATTTAGGGCATTGCAGTTAAATGTTAAAAAAATTAGGGACTATAATTACTATTCATTATTACATATACTGTACTGTGCAAAAGTCTTAGGCCACCATTAGATTTGTTGTTTCAGCAATGGTGTAAAGACCATATGTAACATATTGTTGGCCAGTGGACCCCAAAATTCAAACTTGGATTCGTCACTCCCATAATCCTGTTTTCCACTGATGTTCATTCCAATCTATGTGGGATTTAGCATATCTTAGCCTTTTCATCCTGCTATGCTTCTGAAAAAGTGCTTTCTGGGCTGCTGCCCTTGCAAAAAGGCCATTCCTGCCAGATGCTGCTATTGCTGAAGTGCAATACTTTTTTAATACTGCATATATACATTTTTCCTGTAATTTCGGGGAGGCCGGTCCAAGGCCCTAACACTCCTTTGCTGTCCGGCTTCACCCTCCCCACTATCATCTGCCAGGGCGGGGCTATTCGGGCTCGCCTTTCAGCCTATATCAACTTGGGGGCCGACGGTAATTTCATCAAAGCAACCCTTGCGCGGCGTCTGGGGCTGCTAGTCAAGAAACTCCACAGGCCCCAGCCTCTCAGGGCTTTCGATGGGCGGGCCTTGGGTGGTGGTCCTGTTCCCTACCAGACCAAACTCACAACCCATGGATCGACTGGCAGACTCTGTCCATTTTCGCATGGTCCCCCCGATGTCGGGAGTCGTGCTTAATCCCCCGGCCTAACCCCGATCCCCGGGCCCCACTTCAGTCGGTAATACCTGACTTATCCACGCTCCCCGAGCCCTACAGGGACCTGGGGGTGGTGGTTACTAAGTGCGCGGCCCAGACCCTCCCATCACACAGGGAGTATGACTGCGCCATTAACCTCTTGCCTGGTTCAACCTCTCCCCGCGGTAGATTATTCTCCCTTAAACCCAAGGACCTGGAAGACATGCGGACCTACATTGCTGAAGCCCTTCAGGAGAGCTTCATCCAGCCGTCTTCCTCGTCTGCCGGGCTGGGGTTTTGCTTTGTTGCCAAAAAGGACGGCTCCCTGTGCCCTTGTATTGATTACCGGGATCTCAACGCAGTCACCGTTAAAGACCGCTACCTCCTGCCACTTATGACATCGGCGTTTGAGGTGCTCCAGGTGTTAGCTGTTCACTAAGCTGGACCTCCGCAGCGCATATAACCTCATTCGCATCCGGCAGGGGGACAAGTGGAAGACGGCCTTTTTAACACCCACGGGGCATTACGAGTATCAGGTGATGCCCATCGACCTCATGAATGCACCGGCCGTATTCCAACAGTTTATTAACGACGTGCTTCGCAAGGCACTGGATTAGTACGTTTTCGTCTACCTTTGTTATTAAGCTCGACAAGTTGGTGTTCCATGCGCCGTCGGTCACCTTTTTGGGGTTTATCGTTTCCCGAGGGGCCCTTCGCATGGACCTGGCCAAGATTCTCTATCCGGCTCGTCCAGTGGTTCTTGGGGTTCGCCAATATTTTCCACCGTTCATGAGGAACCTTGGGGCTATCGCCGCCCCCCTCACCACCCTCATGCAGAAGACCCCAGGCCCCTTCCGCTGGATGCAAGAGGCAGATCGAGCTTTTCGAATGATTAAGGACCACCTCACCAATCCATTCATCATCAAGGTAGACGCGTCCGTGAGGCAATAATTCTGGAGGGGACTGTCGACGAGTTAATGAGAAAATCATCTCTCAGTTTATTTTCTAAAGAATAAAAGTTGCCCTAGGTTTGAATAATGCTTTTCACACTTTGTTTTGTATGCTATGCTGCTGATCTTAATGCAAGCTCATTTTCAAGCGATTTGCACTATTACATTAAAACACTGGTTAATGTAGGTTTTACATACAGCACAATGATCATTCATGGCTTAAATTGAAGTAAACACTTAGGCCAACATATTTCTTCACCTCCAGGCTTCTAATTTCATCATTTAAGTTCCATTTGGGAAGATTAAATACAGAAAAAACAAAAACGCCTTTTATTTTTTGGGTTTATAATGTGTGTGTGTGGATCCTGGTGAGTGAACATTATCCATGCTGTACATTTTATATTTCACCAGGGACTTGTAAAGCTAAATACAAAATTTGGAACAGATACAATAAAGTATTCAAGAGTTACACAGCTTTTTTAGTATTGATCACCATTCATCTCGAAATGGGTCATCATGTCATGACCGAAGCTCCTCGGGACTCCAACTCCCAAGCACCGGTGCGGGGACAGCGCCCACTTCTGCGTAGCGCGTCACCGGAGTTTTGATCGCCGTACGGGATCTTAATCCGAGTTGCTATTTATACGCGTCAGCACCGCTCCTCGTTGCGAAGTATTGCTATCCTTATCGTATGCATACCGAGCGTTTCTCTGTCTGGTGTTTTCTGTGTACCGACCTCGCCTGCCTTTCGTTGACGATTTGGATTACCCTTCTGGATCTTGTTTGTACCCGTGCCTACTCGGTGTTTGATCGAATAAACATCACCTTACCCTGAATCTGCGTTCGTCTGGCAATTTCTTTACTAGCATTACAGAATACTTCGCCATCATGCAGACGGCAGATGATCAAGATCTACAGAACGCCATCGGCCAACAGGGGCAGCTTCTTGGACGCCACCACCATCAACTTGATACGTTGGCACAATCCGTCCGTGACCTGGCTATGCAGCAGGCCCAGCAGCAGGCCCAGCTGTCCCAGATTATGGCAAGTTTACAGGCTCTTACGGCTCCTTATCCGCCTGACCCGCCGACCGCATCCGCTGCTCCTCCATTAGCCGCCGCGATCAGTCACCCTCAAATCGATGTCTATGCTGTGAGTAAACCTGACAAATTTTCTGGTTCTCCAGAGCAATGCCAGGGTTTTGTTTTGCAATGCTCAATCTTTTTTACTCACTCGCCTCCCAGCTCTGATGCTGCTCGTATCTCATTTATAATTTCATGCCGCACTGGGAGGGCGTTGGACTGGGCCACGGCGGTATGGCCACAAGCGGAGGGTTGGACTTATGAAAAATTTCTTGCTGAATTTTGAGCTGTGTTCGATCACCCCTATGCAGGTCGCTCCCACGGTGAACTTTTGTTGCAACTGCGCCAGGGGCCGCGTTCTGTTTCAGCCTACGCTCTGGAATTCCGTACTGTAGCGGCAGGTAGTGGCTGGAATGAGCCTGCTTTGTTGGTTGCCTTCCGAAACGGACTTCAGCCTGAGCTACTGTCAGAGCTAGCGTGCAGAGAAGACGGGTTGTCCTTGGAACAGTATATTTCTCTCGCCATCCGTTTGGATCAGCTTAAAGAGGGTAGGAGGCGCTGTATACGTGCTACCGAAGTCTCCCTGCCTTCCGATCCTCCGACTTATGACTCAGGCAGTGCTCATGTGGATTTCCCGGAACCCATGCAATGCGGGGTTGCCCAACTATCCCAAAGTGAGCAACAGCGGAGACTCAAGGAGGGACTGTGCCTCTATTGTGGTAAACCAGGCCACTTTCTCCGGAACTGCAGGGCCTGTCCACACGGTCATTCGGCATCTACTTTGGGAAAGCGCATGGAGTTCTCTTCATGTGCTAATGCGATGAGTGACACTGTCTCTGAGTGGGTTTCCAAGTCCTTTTATTTACCAGTATCTATTGCTGGTGGGGACTCTGCTTTTGTCTTTTCAGCGTTGATTGACTCTGGAGCTGAGGCCAACTTTCTGCACGGAGAGGTTGTGAGGAGGCTTCGGATTCCTGTGAGGCTCCTGCCGACTCAGCTCCAGCTAACTCCGGTGGACGGGACTTTCGCCGACAAGAGACAGATAACGCACATTACAGAACTTGTACGCCTGTCGGTGAGCGCACTCCACTCGGAGGATATTCGTTTTTTTGTCCTGGACTCCCTGAACTATGACCTCATCCTCGGGTTGCCCTGGTTGCGGTGTCACAATCCTGTTATTTCTTGGTCTGAGCGGGAGATTGTGTCTTTGTCGGATTTCTGTTATAAGTCTTGTTTGGGGTTTCCGTCGGTGGGCCTCCGGGTTGCTGCGGTGTCGGACCCTTGTAGCTCTGTGCCTGGTGAATATCAGGATTTTGCGGATGTGTTTAGTAAAGCGAGGGCCGCTGCCTTGCCCCCGCATAGGCCTTATGACTGTTCCATTGTCCTGACCGAGGGGTCGGTACCTCCTAAGGCTGGGATATACCTGCTGACCCAGGTTGAGGAGCGGGCCATGGCTGACTATATTAAGGTGACCTTGGATCAGGGGTTTATCCGTCCCTCCACCTCTCCTGCATCGGCTGGTTTCTTTTTTGTGCAAAAGCGTGGGGGGGAACTGAGACCCTGTATTGACTATCGGGGATTGAATCTGGTGACTAGGCCGTTCGCTTATCCCTTGCCTCTGGTGCCGTCCACATTGGAACAGTTGCGGGGGGCGTCCGTCTTCACCAAGTTAGATCTTCGCAGTGCATATAATTTGGTACGCATACGGGAGGGGGACGAGTGGAAAACGGCATTCTCCACTTCCACGGGTCATTACGAATACTTGGTGATGCCCTTTGGCTTGCGTAATGCCCCTTCAGTATTCCAGTCTTTTATTAATGATGTCTTTAGGGATATGTTGGGCCGGTTTGTGATCGCCTATATTGATGATATTCTGATATATTCTCCAAGCTTGGAGTCAAGTCAAGTCAAGTCAAGTCAGATTTATTTATATAGCGCTTTTTACAATGGAGCATTGTCTCAAAGCAACTTTACAAGTTTAGATTATCTCCTAATAACTACGTCCAATCCCAAATTGAGCAAGCCTAGGGCGACAGTGGCAAGGAAAAACTCCCTAGTTCTAGGAAGAAACCTTGGGAGGACCAAGACTCAAAAGGGACCCAACCTTCTTGGGCGGCGTAGATGATAAATCTAAGAGCGAACTAAAGTCATGGAGTCAAAGTTCGAATAGAATGTGAAGTAATGCACATCGACATTAAGTGGCCCAGGTATGATGATGAATCTAAGAGCGAAACTAAAGTCATGGAGTCAAAGTTCGAATAAAATGTGAAGTATTCACATCGACATTAAGTGGCCCGGGTATGATGATAAATCTAAGAGCGAAACTAAAGTCATGGAGTCAAAGTTCGAATAAAATGTGAAGTATTCACATCGACATTAAGTGGCCCGGGTATGATGATGATAAATCTAAGAGCGAAACTGAAAGTCATGGAGTCATGGTCGAATAAAATGTGAATTATGCACATCGACATTAAGTGGCCCGGGTATGATGGGGGCTGGAGCTGATGACGGAAGCAGCTTGAGTGGAGCTCCATCAGATGAACATCACGTGTGGGGCCGAAGTGCCGGAACACAGCTCGGAGAGAAAACAGAAAATGTAATTAGTTATTGATTAAGAGCACAGTGTTTTATTAACAATCACTGATGCCATGTCAATCACTAATGCCAAGTGTAGCATGAGACCCCAGCAGCATAGCAAGAAAGCTAGAAAGAGGAGAACTGGTAGGAAACACAGCAAGAGGGATCACATGAGACATTGGCAACCCCATGAGCGGCAGAAGACAGCAACCCAACGTCTCTGATCACCATAAGACTCTTTGACTATGAACCCCCAGCTCTGCCCTTATTCTAAGGCAAGAATGCATGAGTCAAGATCACGAGGACCGAAGCCCAGTTCAGCCATGACACCCACTCGAACACTCCCGGCTAGCGGACAAAGGCAGGCAGGCCAGACATGACTCCAGACTTCCGGCCCCAGCGACCCAAGCCATGGCATCCCTGGTCTAAATCTAGTCAAAAGCCTGCGTAAATAAGTATGTCTTTAGCCTAGACTTAAAACTTTGGAGAGTGGTCTGAATCTCAAACGAAAGTGGGAGTTTATTCATAATAGTTGGGGGGCCATGTATGAGAAAGCCTTTCCCCCTGCTGTGACTTTTTTAATTCTAGGAAACTAAAAGAAGTCCTGCACCCTGCGAACGAAGTAGACGAGTTTGGATTTTAAAACTTTAAGAGTCACTCAGATAATGTGGGGCCAGGCCATGTAGAGCTTTATAAGTTATAAAGTAATTTTTGTAATCAATGCGGAATTTGACTGGTAACCAGTGTAATGATGCTAGAACAGGAGTGATATGATCAAATTTTCTAGTTCGAGTTAGCACTCGGGCAGCTTTGTTTTGAACTAACTGAAGTTTTATTTATAGATTTACTAGAGCATCCAGTAAGTAAGGCGTGACAGTATCCAACCTTGAGGTTATAAACGCATGAGCAACTTTTTTTCTGCATCATTAAAGAGAGGATATTTTCTAAGTTTAGCGATATTACGTATTGAAAGAAAGCAATTCGAGTGATGCTGCTAATGTGCGCATCAAAGAGAGAATCTGAATCACAAATGTGACACCTAAGTTTTTTACAGACGGACTGGCAATACTGGACAGCCATCTAGATTTAGGATAGATGGTAGCCAACCTGTCTTTTCACAGCCTTGGATCCCACTAATAGAAACCTCAGTTTTAATCTGAGTTAAGTAAGAGAAAATTAAATAACATCCAATCTTTTATTTCCTTTACACAGTCCTCAATTTTGTTTATTGTAAGGCTGTCATTAGGTTTGGCTGATATGTACAGCTGTGTATCATCTGCATAGCAAGTGGAAACTAATGCCATGTTTACCGAATAACTGAGGCCTAGTGGCAGCATGTACAGAGAGAATAAAAGCGGGCCAAGCACTGACCACTGAGGCACGCCATACTTCACTTTTTGAGAGCTTAGATCTTAGATTATTTATATGAACAAACTGGTACCGGTCAGTTAAGTAGGAATTAAACCAAGAAAGTGCTGATCCCTTAATACCTACAGTATTTTCTAGTCTGTTTAGTAAAACATCATGATCTATAGTGTCAAATGCTGTACTTTAAATCTAACAGAACAAGAAAAAAGAAACACATCCCCTTATCTGAGGACATTAACAAGTCATTTAGTACCCTAAGTAATGCTGTTTTCAGTACTATGATGGGGCCCGAAGCCAGACTGAAAGGTTTTCATAAATTTCATTCCTTTGGAGGTAACTACAGAGCTGCTGATAGACGGCTTTCTAAGATTTTTGGACAGAAACGGTAGATTTGAAATTGGTCTAATAATTAGATATCACACAGGGTCAAGATTGGCTTTTTAATCAGTGGTTTTGATTTGGGCACATAACCTAAGATAAGGGATGAATTTAAAAAAACTAACACTAGCTCTATAACACTAGGTTATATAACACCTGTTTGAGTAGACTTGTAGGAATTGGATCTAACAAACATGTTGATGACTTAGACGAGCTGATCAGTGGCGGATAGTTCAGTATTAGTAATTGGGGTAAAGATTCTAATCTTGATTTACGGCTAATTGAACAGATGTCTTCACTAGTGCTGCATCTGGAAGGTTGCTGAACAGTTTGGTGATGTGATGAGCATTGAGGTTTTTATGCCTAATGTCTTATCATTAAAGAAAGTCATGAAATCATTACTGTTAAAATTACACAGAATGGGGAGAGTCACTTTCTGTGTGGGGGTTTTTGTTAATTTGGAGACTGTATTAAAAGAGAAATCTTGGATTATTCTTATTTTTCTCTATGATTGAAGAGAAGTATGCAGCTTTAGCTTTAGTGAGGGCATGCTTATACTCTGCCATGCTGTCCCTCCAAGCAATCTTAAACACCTCCAATTTACTATGTCTCCACTTGCGCTCTAAATGCCGTGTTCTCTTTGCTTTAACGGTACGGGTGTGTGGTCATTATACCATGGTGCTAGCCCTTTTTTCCCTAATACGTTTTGACCCTAGCAGGGGCAGTCGTGTCCAGGGTTGAGCGAAGCACACATTTCTAATTGCTCATTTACACACTCAAGATGATTTATCTCCGTAGGTGTATTAAATTTTAAGTCTGGTAGTTTTTTAATAAACGCAGCTGGAGTAGCAGATGTGATAGTGCGCTTGGTGTGATAACGAGGCAGAAGGATTTTATTTATTAGAGATAGCTCAAATACTAAAAGATAGTGATCTAAAATCGAATCACTTTGCGGGAAAACATCAAGGTTTATCTATATGATACCAAATGTTAATATTAGATCTAAAGTATGATTACAACACAGCGGTGGGTTGGTCCCATCACATTCTGAGTGATACCCATGGATTTCTAAGATGGACTCGAAAGCAATTTTTAAGTGGATCCTGCTCATTGTCAAAGTGAGTATTGAAATCACCTACAATTAAAGCCTTATCTGTTTGACAGTAGTAAGCAGGAAAGAAAGTTAGCAAATTCCTTAAGAAATTCTGAATAGGGACCAGGAGGGCGGTAAAATGTGATAAGCTGAAAAGAGTGTTGGTTTTGACTTCCATAACGATGGATCAGTCACATTAAGAATCAGTATTTCAAACGAATTAGCCTTGTAATGGGATTTAGCTGTAACACCTAACTCTTTGTCAAAAATTGTGGCTATGCCTCCCCCCCGACCATTAGGACGAGGGCGACTAGCATGACTGTATCCAGGAGGTGAGGCTTCATTTAAGGCTAAATATTTATCAGGTCTAATCCAAGTCTCAGTGAGACAGAGAGCGTGTAAGCGTTTATCAGTGATCATTTCATTTACAATAACTGCTTTGTTTGTAAGTGATCTAATGTTAAGTAATCCTAGCTTTAGTCTAATGTTGTTATTTCTTTGGCAGCTATCTGTGTTTATACTAATGAGGTTATTAAAGCAGACTTTTTGAGAGCGTTTACGTTTAGGGCAGATGTGGGTAACAGACACAGTTTCAATAATGTGGGTTCTGGGTGATGGTGCATGGCTACCAGCAGACAGTTGGTTAAGCCGGTCCCATGTCTTGCATGTTAGGGAGGTTCTCGCGCGGCTTCGGGACAGTCGGTTGTTCATGAAAAGAGAAAAATGCGAGTTTCTCGTGTCATCGGTGTCTTTTTTGGGGTATATTATCAGTTCGGGGGGCGTGGCCATGGAAGATCACAAAATCGAGGCCGTAGTGGATTGGCCCACTCCCGCCACCGTCAAGGAGTTGCAGAGATTCTTGGGGTTTGACAACTTCTATCGCCGCTTCATTCGTAATTTTAGCAGTATTGTGGCCCCACTTACGGCTCTTCTTAAGCATGGGAAGTGGAAGTTGGCGTGGTCTCCTCAAGCGCAGGGGGCGTTTCAGGGGTTAAAACGTTCCTTCACTTCAGCGCCGGTACTCTCGCACCCGGATCCCTCCCAGCCATTCATTGTGGAGGTGGATGCTTCGGTGATGGGGATAGGTGCCGTTTTGTCCCAGAGGACGGGGCTGCCGCCGAAATTGCACCCGGTTGCTTATTTCTCCCATAAACTTACCCCAGCGGAGCGTAACTATGGCATCGGGGATCGAGAGCTGCTGGCCATTAAGTCCGCATTGGAAGAATGGCGGCACTGGCTGGAGGGGGCCAGGCACCCAGTCGTGATTTTGACCGATCACAAAAATCTCGAGTACCTGCGGTCGGCGAAACGGCTCAATTCTCGCCAAGCTTGCTGGTCTCTTTTCTTTTCCCGCTTTGATTTTTCTATTACGTATCGGCCGGGGTCTCGTAACACGAAAGCTGATGCGCTCTCGATGGTCCCCTTGACGGAGGGGGCGTGCTTCCGCCTTCGGTTAGGGTGGCTCCCATTCGTTGGGAGATTGATGACGAAATTGAACGTTTGTCGCAGGGGGTTATTCCTGGTTCCTGTCCCATAGGTCGCCAGTTCGTGCCTGAGGAGTGCTGGGATAGGCTTATTGCGTGGGCTCACTCTTCTTTGACTTCGGGGCATCCAGGGGAGACACGCACTTGCCAGTTACTGCAAGGCCGGTACTGGTGGCAGGGCATGCGCGCCGATGTTCACCGGTTTGTCTCCTCTTGTTCCGTCTGCGCGCGTTGCAAGTCACCACGGGCTCTCCCTGTGGGCAAACTCATGCCGTTGCCCGTCCCGGCTCGGCCTTGGTCGCATTTGGCGGTTGACTTTGTGACCGATTTGCCGGTATCGCGGGGGTACACGGTTATTTTGACGGTGATTGATCGGTTTTCGCGGGGGGTGCGGTTCATACCATTTTCTGGCCTGCCTACTGCATGGCAGACGGCAGAGGTCATTTTTAACCTAGTGTTCCGGTTTTTTGGGGTTCTGGAGGACATTGTGTCCGATAGGGGGGTACAGTTCACCCTCGCAGGTGTGGGCGGCGTTTTTGGGGAGGTTGGGGATCGGTCACAGCCTGTCGTCGGGGTATCATCCGCAGACCAATGGTCAGTGTGAATGTGCTAACCAGGAGTTGGGGAAATTTTTAAGGTTGTATTGTCATGACAATCAGACTGACTGGGCCAGGTTTCTCCCTTGGGAGGAGATGGCGCAAAACTCTCTGACCAGTTCCGTCACGGGGTTGACCCCTTTCCAGTGTTGTATGGGGGTATCAGCCTCCTATCATGCCTTGGTCTCCCAGTCGGTCTGATGTTCCTGCGGTGGATGACTGGATGCTCAGGAGTGAACAGGTTTGGGGTCAGACTCATCGGAGAATCGAGCGGGCCCTGCGGCGTCAGAAGAGGCTGGCTGACCGTCGGCAGGGGGACACTCCTACCTTCGCTCCGGGTGATCGGGTGTGGCTTTCTGCAAGGGATCTCAGACGCTCAGAGGGGAGTAAAAAGTTGTCGCCCAGATTCACTGGGCCTTTTAAGATTTTGAAGAAGGTTAATGACGTTGCATACAAGCTTGCCTTGCCTCCTCAATTTCGGGTGTCTAATTGTTTTCATGTATCCCTTCTGAAACCAGTAGTCTCGGGTCCTCTGGGTCCTCTGGATACACTCCCTCCTCGGAGCCTCTGCATGCTCTGCCGTTTGAGGGGTCTCCGGTTTATGCTGTCCAGCGTCTTGTGGACTCTAGGAGACGGGCTGGTAGACTTCAGTATCTGGTACAGTGGGAGGGAGATGTCCAGAGGAGAGAAGCTGGGTGGGGGCCGCGGATGTCTTGGACCCAGTTCTCGTTTCAGATTTTCATCAGCGCTACCCCAGAAAACCTGGGCCGCGCCCGAGGGGTTGTCCTCGTCAGGGATCTCGTGCATCTCTTCCGGGGGGGGGGGGCTGCTTCGGGTCAGGATGCAGCAGTCTCCTACCCCCGTCTGCTCAGACACTTTGGGGGGAGGTAATGTCACGACCGAAGCTCCTCGGGACTCCAGCTGCCAAGCACCAGTGCGGGGACAGCGCCCACTTCTGCGTAGTGCGTCACCGGAGTTTTGATCGCCGTGCGTGATCTTAATCCGGGTCGCTATTTATACGTGTCAGCACCGCTCCTCGTTGCGAAGTATGGCTATCCTTATCGTATGCATACTGAGCGTTTCTCTGTCTGGTGTTTTCTGTGTACCGACCTCGCCTGGCTTTTGTTGACGATTTGGATTACCCTTCTGGATCTTGTTTGTACCCGTGACTACTCGGTGTTTGATCGAATAAACATCACCTTACCCTGAATCTGCGTTCGTCTGGCAATTTCCTTACCAGCTTTACACATCACCTCTAAAAATATGAATAAAAAGAAGCCTGTCATCATAAATCAAATGGTTGCAAGTTTTTGTATGTCTTTTGTAATAGAACAAACAAATATTAGTCACAAGTCAGTGTTATTTTGCTATTTATCTGAATAAATCACGCTAAATGTAGTCCTCTGCATTGCTGGGCCAGGCTGTTTTTCAGCCTGTGTGAGAATTCACACCCCTCTCCTACGTGCTCTGTGAGCCCGAGCATGTCATGCGACATGTCGTTAGAAAGCTTAGACTATTGGCTTTCCACAGGAAGGGGTGTTGTCCAATCAGCGCTTACACAGATCCTTCAGTTTTCCATACTTCCTAGTAACAGATCCCACCTCTCTATGATTTGACTGGCTGGAAAAAAATGCTAACCAATGACATTTGGAATCTCACGAACAAATAACGAACTGAGTACTTACAGAGCCTTCCCATAGGGGATATCTTATGTTCCCTTTTGAGGGTACATCGTGTTTTGTACTGAGAACACAGCCGAAGAACGCTCGTCTTCGGTTACATTGGAAATGAATGGACGACTGAGCAAGTGAAAAAAGGACTTTACTGACATTTTATCTGGAGTTTAACGGTATCTTGGAGTTGTTTAGACGGTAAGTAAATTTTCTATGATCAAATCAAAAGTTTTTTTTTTAAGTATATTTTAAAAGGCAAAATAGTTGGGGAGGTATGGTTATTTATGTAAACAAACATGGCGGACAGCTGTGTTTGGTATGTGATTTCTGGCGAATGGCTGCATGTAGACGCTTGAAAATCGGTATGCAGGTAGTCATAATAGTATTAAATATTTTGAGTTGGTGTTTTGGACTGTGTATTAAGAATGTTTTAAGTTATTAAGAATGCAAAAACTGTCGACCTAATGGGCCCGTATACGGGCCCGCTAGGGGGAGCTTCTGCAGTAATTGGTTTGTATTTTTTCAGGCCATTATATAGGAAAATGTTTGGTAAAATGAAATTCTCCCTGCCACCAGGTGAGGCAAGTGAGCAGTGGGTGATTAAAAAAAACACTGGTATTAAAGGTTCAGTAATTATGTGGAACTGACCACAAGAAGTATGAAGCTGTAGTAAAAGTTCTGGATTGTGGAATTGATGACTTGCTTTTTTTTCTAATAAAAAAATTACATTTGATCCGTACTACTAATTAGTATATCTAACATACTTTGAAAGGTTTGAGGATTATATTTTAAACTTTGTTGATAGAATGAATAAAGCTGGATTTTCCTGCTCCAAATGGTCCAACAACCAGAATCCTGACCTGCTGAACTTCTGGATTGGTGAGTTTGTGTTAGGGTTCGCCCTGTCCACGCTCCATTTTTTCCCGTTTTTATCATTTGTTGACGCTCCCTTACCTCCGGTTGTTTACGTTCTTCGAGAGCGGCGTGCTTGTGTGTATGTTTGCTTCCACAGCGATCGATTGGCCGTTACTCTGCGCTCCCCCTCCCTCTCCACACCTGAAGCTCATCTTCTCATCCACCTCTTCTCTACTTATTTGCTGATCGATCGCCAAGACGCCGCCAGATAGTCTCCGCTTCTAGCCGGTACCTGGTCTCGTTGTTTGCTACTGTCAGCCTAGCCCTCCTCTAGCACTATTGCTTTGCATTACGTTAGCTTTAGCTTTAGCTTTAGCTTTAGCCTTAGCTTGTGTTGCCTGCTACCATTCAGCCTTTTTCCTGTTTTTTCACAGCTCTCACGCTGCTTTATTTTTGCCCTTTTGCTCAGTATCATTTTCTGCTCCAGTTCACCAGATATTGATCCCTACTAGTTGTTTTCTGGCTCCCTATCCGTATTTATTTTGTTTTTGTGCATTAATCAGTTGGTACTGTTTTTCTCCCCCAGTTCCCATGGTCACTTCGGCTGTTCCCCCGCTCCTTCTGGACCACTTCTGACCTGCACTCTACCCGGACCCGTGGAAGCAAGCACGCACAGCCGCTGCCGTATCCGTCCTTCCCGTTCATTTCTGAGTTGCCAACCTCCTGGACTCAACTTTTCACGTACGCCACACACACCATAGTCACACCTGTTTATTTATTCAATAAACCTTCCTTGGTACGTCGTGGTCCTGTGTCTGACTTCTGATCCGCATCTGGGGTTCCACCCGTAGTGTAATTTTGGTGCGGGTTTACACTCCCCAGTTGGACCAGTTTGAACTTCCTCGGTTTCTCTTCTAATATTGTTTTCTCTCTGTCAAAACCAAAATACAAAAAGAACGTGTTTTGCGGCTTACTGAAGGAATCCCAAGGTCATTTCTCCAACATGCTGCCATCGTTCACCATTCAACCAAACTGTTTATCCATCAGCATGGATCTACTTACACCCATTTTATCTTCCTCCATGGCTCATCAAATTCTGAAAGACAAAAAGTAATTGAAGTACTAATAATAACCAATGTTATCCAATGATTAATCACCTGTGAAGCTCTTTTTGACGTATCATCTTGGACGAGTTTCACAACAGTAGTAAGTCTTTCAATTTGTTTATAATTTTGACAAAATTAATTAACAAATCTGACATAATTTTGCAGTACTAGGATCTTAGAATTTGGGGATGCCCTCCCACCATGTTCTAACCTCATGGTGATTCACAGTACATCATATTTCTCTTGCTGTTAGAGTACACATCTCATTATATTTAAGGAAAGAATGGAAAGCCTTTACCTTTTGTCTTAAACAAAACCATGGGACTGAAACTGGAACATGGATATGGAGCACAAGAAAAGGACATCATCAAAGCTATACAAGGGTTTATCCAGGAAAGATAGAGAATGAGCAGGAAACACTAATGATGCATTATAATGATTGATTCACTTGATTTTGTTGTTTATTAGAATGTGGATAATATTGATTCTTTCTTTACCATGCACATTTAGTTTAATCCTGGATCCCTCATGTGCACGGATGATCATCACTACAGAAGCAACCCTGATCCTATGACGCCGGCTGTAAGATAGCAGAGACACACGCAGGAGTGGAACTGAACAAGGCAGCATTTATTAATGAAAAGAAACCAATAACAGAACTTACAAACAGACAATGGAACCAATAAACGCGATACGTAAACGCAATGGATCACGGAGAGACGAACGGAGAAATAAGGTAAGTAGAGCGATAACTAAAAGCTTTAGAGAAACTATGGAAGGCGAGCAAGATCTAGGGAGAAGAACGATAGAATGAGGATAAGGTAGGATTAGACTCGGAGAGAACTAGGTAGGATAGGTAGGCGATAGAATAAAAGGCATGGGAAGCGATCGTGTGAGAGCTGGAGAGACGCGGTACGAACCACGAGACTCAGCGAAGAGTCTGTGGAGGTGAGTGGTATTTATAGTGAGCTGGAATGTGCTGGAAACAAAAGGCAGGTGCAGTTAATTGAAGGAGGAGGAGAGAGAAGGTAGTTAGAATGTGTACGAACGCGGTGGAAGGTGCGTGAAGGTGGGCGTGGTGAGCAGGTGTGCAGGTGCGGCGTGACAGAGCCCCCCCCCCACGAAGTCCGAGACGGAGCCAGGACTCCTAGGACGGCCCCACGGGGAGTCCAGACGATCTGGTGGTTTCCTTTCCGGGCGAAAGCTGGAAGGAGTCTGGGCGATACCGGGCCCTGGAAGGCGCAGGCAGGCACACCTGACACGAGTGGACGGCAAGAGGCCAGGATGGTGGCAGGGATCAGGTCTGAGGATGGACGACAAAGAAAGCAGGCGCGGTGGCTGACGACGTCTGGAAGGCCTTGAGGACTGACAACTTCCAGAAGGCCACAGGGATGGACGAACGTAGAGCAGGCACGGGGACTGATGACTTCTGGAAAGCCTCGTAGACTGATGACCTTGGAGCAGGCTTGGGGACTGATGACCTCTGGAAGGCCACAGGGGCTGACAACTTCTGGCAGGCCTCGTAAACTGACGACCTTAGAGCAGGCTTGGGGACTGATGATCTCTGGAAGGCTACGGGTGCTAACGACCTCTGTGTAGGTCCTGGAACTGATGATCTGGGCACAGGTACGGGGACTGGTGACCTCGATGTAGGAACCAACAATGACGACCACGGAGCTGGTACTGGGACCGGCGACCACGAGGCAGGCACGGGAGCTGATGGTCTTGATGCAGGAACCGGGAGTGATGACCTCCGTGTAGGCACTGGACCTGGTGACCGTGGTGCAGGCACTGGAACTGAAGACCGTTGTGCAGGTACAGGGGCTGACAACCTCGGCACTGGAACCAGGGCAGACAACTTTGGCGTTGCCAATGGGGCGAACAACCTCGGCGGAGGCACTGGGACGGATGACCTTGGTGTGGGGACCGGAGCTGACGGCTTCTGGAAGACCTCAGACACAGGTGGTCCTGAGAAGGTCCCGGACGACTTTCGAGTGATCTTTGCCTTGGCTGACTCGGGGACGAACAGTGACTTGGATGGATTGTGGCCGAACTTAGACATAGTAGGGACAGAGTCAATGATAGTAACACTCCGGACAGATTCAGATGAACAGAGAACGGACTCAGACGTGGACGGAGATCGGACAGACTCAGACAGATTTGGAGAGGACACACTCTTGACAGACTCAGATGGACATGGAGTGGACATATGAAGAAAGGGGACAGACATAGAGTTAGAGAGGCTTTGACCGAACTCGGACTCAGACAGAGATTGGACAGAACCGAATGAAGATAGAACAGACTCAGACACAGAGGAAGGTTGGTCAGACACAGACAGACACAGATTGGGAACAGACTCAGGAGTAGACATATTCTCGACAGACTCAGATGAACATGAAATGGAGTTGGGTAGAGAGAGGACAGATTCGGACTTAGACAGATTCTGCATTAGAGTAGAGTCAGGTTCACCAGAGACAGACATAGAGCTGGGCAGCTTGGACTGATCTCGAATGGATTGAGAGGTGACTGACTCTTGGAAGGCCTTTGAATCAAGCGGATTCAGGAGGGAGTCTGACATGAGAGGACTTGCTACCAGGTCGGATGTAGGAAATCCCAGAGAGGTCTCTGGGATTGAGGACCTTTGATAGGTCTCTGACATCGGCGAACTATGATCGGACACATATTTAGATGACCTTAGAGAGGTCTCGAGGAGAGAGGACCTTTGACAGGTCTCAGAGAGAGGCAAGCTCGAAACACTCTTGGATATAGACGAACCTTGAGAGGTCTCAAACGGACACGAGGTGAACTCAGACTGGTTTGACACGGACATAAATGAACTCGGTACTAACTCAGAACGGTTGGAGACGGACTCGGATTTAGAGGACCTTAGGGAGGTCTCGAAGATAGAGGATCTTAGGGAGATCTCCGATAAAGGCGAGCTTTGAACAAACACGGCTTTAGACGACCTTAGAGGGGTCTCAAAGGGAGAAGACCTTTGGAAGGTCTCTGAGAAAGGCGAACTTTGATCAGGCATGGCTTTAGAGGACCTTAGGGAGGTCTCGAAGATAGAGAGCCTTTGGGAAGTCCCTGATAGAGGCAGACTTGGCTCAATTTCGAGTGTTGGTGACCCTGGAGAGGTCACAGGGAATGAAGACTTGGCTTGCTCAATTTGGAATTGGAATTGGAATTGTAGTTATTAGGAGATAATCTAAACTTGTAAAGTAGCTTTGAGACAATGCTCCATTGTAAAAAGCGCTATATAAATAAATCTGACTTGACTTGACTTGACTTGACTTGAAGACCTTTGGGTGGTCTCGATGAGAGAGGACCTTTGGGAGGTCTCTAAGAGAGGCGAACTGGAGATGCTCTCGGATATAGGCGATCCGTGAGAGGTCTCAAGCGGGCTCGGAGCAACCTCAGGCTGATTCAGAGCAGACTCCGAGTTAGACGACCTTTGAAAGGTCTCAGAAATGGCCAACTCTTTATTGGACGGCTTGGACCCAGGTACCGAAGGTGATGGTAACGGGGACAGGCCAACGTGCTCCATTTCAGAGTTGGAAGGCTCAATCACGCAGGGGCCTGGATTCGATACTGGGCGAATGTGCATCTGCACGCGGCTGACCGGCTTCTGTGCCGAGTGATCAGGCTCTGGTATCGCAGTTGCAGTGCTGCAAGACAGTGACGACTCCTCAGCGGAGACAACGGGCGCGGCATGCACAGATGTCGGGTTATCAGACCCAGAAGGTGCCAACATTGTGCTACGGGGCGTGAATGGCTCGATGACCGAGTTATGCTGCCAGACTGCAAGATTACCAGGCCTCGGAGACCCATGACTGGTCTCAGACAATAACGGGCCCTGTAGTGACCCTGGGACGGGCGTACCCAGAATGGAGCCTGGGACGGGCGACCCTTTGACTGGGACGGGCATCACTAAAGCAGACTCTGAGATGGGCAACCCGGAAACGGACTCTAGGACAGGCAAACCCTGGATTGGACCGGGTGTTTTCTGATTAGAGACCGTTGAAACACATTTCATACTGCGCTTGGCCACATTAATAGCTGTGATCCTGCGACAGCCAGCAATTGGAGGATCCTGCACGTGGCGAACAAACTGAGGAGCTGGCGGAGCACTGGGTGGCCGGTAACTCGGCGTGGACACACCGGAGAGTGGAGCCTCGGAGGCGTGTGGCTCACTATCCAGAGAAGCAGTGACAAACGCCCCGAGTGCATCCAAAAGCAGGCCATTATGTCTAGATTTGCCGAACAGTGGGTCCTCAGGGGTGTATGGTCCAATATCTATGGGTGTACCAAAAACTACCCCAAGTGCATCCAGAAGACGGTCACTGTCCCCGGTTTGCGACTGTGACCATCTTTCCATGACCCACTGCAACGCTCTGCCTGAAAGACAGGACACCACCAGTGAAACAGCGGCAAAATCTGAGCTGGGTGGATAATGCTCGAAGTAACGTTGACATTGTGCACGAAATGTGTTATACAGTGCTGGAGTACCGTCAAACCTACCAGGTAACGCGAAGTCAGTGACCGGCGGGGACTCGGAAATGGGCGGAGCTACCAGAGCGGCCGTCGCGAGACCGGTTTTGCTGTGACACGCGCTGGGAGACTGTGTTCACGGAGGGAGCCAGCTGTGCAATGGCTCACGTTACCTCGGCGACCTGAGCGCAAAGCTCAGCGAGTTGTTCCCAGCTCATAATAGTGGCGCCAAGTTCAAATCGAAAACGAAACTCCCGCTGCCTCCAAGCACGGCTGACTCTTCTGTGACACCGGCTGTAAGATAGCAGAGACACACGCAGGAGTGGAACTGAACAAGGTGGTGTTTATTAACGAAAAGAAACCAATAACAGAACTTACAAACAGACAATGGAACCAATAAACGCGATACGTAAACGCAATGGATTACGGAGAGACGAATGGAGAAATAAGGTAAGTAGAGCGATAACTAAAAGCTTTAGAGAAACTATAGAAGGCGAGCAAGATCTAGGGAGAAGAACGATAGAATGAGGATAAGGTAGGATTAAACTTGGAGAAGACTAGGTAGGATAGGTAGGCGATAGAATAAAAGGCATGGGAGGCAATCGTGTGAGAGCTGGAGAGATGCGGTACGAACCACGTGACTCAGCGAAGAGTCTGTGTAGGTGAGTGGTATTTATAGTGAGCAGGTGTGCAGGTGCGCCGTCACAGATCCTAAAGGTCAAATCTCCTGCCTGGTTTATGTTCTACCAGCAGACAGAATATCCCTCCTGGACAGGAAAGTCTTTGATAAGATGAAACTCAAGGCTTCAGAACTGAGTAAGTCTGGTTATTACGGCTAATAATCATGATTATTAAAAAAAAAAAATCCTAATAAAACAAAATGAAAGGAAAGCTTGCCCTTGACAGATGTCAGCATAACATCTTTATGATTGGCTCTCCTGCCTGTCTGGACAGGGTGTTGCCTCTCTAATGTGAGCAGGAAAACCAGTTAATTTGAAAACCCTGTAATGTGAACCCTGTAAAACCAGTCTTTATCTGATACTGTGAGATCTGTTAGTCAGCCTGGGATCTCATATGAGTGAATTAAATCTCTTTCACACAAAAGGTGGTGAATTCAAAAAGGCATGAAAAGTTTATTAAATGCAGTTAAGGAAAATCACTGAGAAAAAATTGAAATGGCAATATGTAACAACAGTATTGAATCTTTTTTCTCATCTGTGTGTATGAGTATGTAACCTTATAAGGGACACATACACAGGATCAGACGGCCTCTGGGAAGACCTCTCTAAAGCGGTGGACCTCTGGGAAGGCCCCACTGGAACAGAGGACCTCTGGGAAGGCCTCACAGAAACGGACGGCCTCTGGAAATGCCTTGCTGGAACGGATGGCCTCTGGCAAGACCTCACAGGAACGGACGGCCTCTGGAAAGGCTCCACTGGAGCAGTGAACCTCTGGGAAGGCCCCACGGGAACGGAGAACCTCTGGGAAGGCCTCACTGGAACGGCTGGCCTCTGGGAAGGCCTCACTGGAACGGACAGCCTCTGGGAAGGCCTCACAGGAACGGACGACCTCTGGGAGGGCCTCACAGGAACGGACAACCTCTGGGAAGGCCCCACCGGAACAAAGGACCTCTGGGAAGGCCTCACTGGAATGAAAGAACTGTGAAAATTCCTTGCTGGAACGCGCGACCTCTAGAAAAGAATTGCTGGAAGGGATGGCCTCTGGGATGGCTCCTCTGGAACGTAGGACCTCTGGGAAGGCCTTACTGGAACGGAGGACCTCTGGGAAGGCCCACTGGAACGGTTGGCCTCTGGGAAGGTCTCACTGGATCGGACAGCCTCTGGGAAGGCCTCACAGGAACGGACGACCTCTGAGAAGGCCTCACATGAAAGGACAGCCTCTGGGAAAACCCCACCGGAACAGAGGACCTCTGGGAAGGCCTCACTGGAACGGAGGACCTCTGGGAAGGCCTCACTGGAACGGCTGACCTCTGGGAAGGCCTCACTGGAACAGACAGCCTCTGGGAAGGCCTCACAGGAACGGACGACCTCTGGGAAGGCCTCACAGGAACGGACGGCCTCTGGGAAAGCCTCTCTGGAGCAAAGGACCTCTAGTAAGGCCCCATTGGAACAAAGGACCTCTGGGAAAGCCTCACTGGAACGGAGGACCTCTGGGAAGGCCCCTCTGGAATGAACGGCCTCTGGGAAGGCCTCACAGGAACTAACGGCCTCTGGGAAGGCCTCACAGGAACAGACAGCCTCTGGGAAGGCCCGACCGGAACGAAGGACCTCTGGGAAGGCCCCTCTGGAATGAATGGCCTCTGGGAAGGCCTCACAGGAACTAACGGCCTCTGGGAAGGCCTCTCTAGAGCGGTGGACCTCTGGGAAGGCCCCACAGGAATGGAGAACCTCTGGGAAGGCCCCACTGGAACGCAGGACCTCTGAAAATAGCTCGCTGGAATGCGCGACCTCTACAAAAGCCTTGCTGGAAGGGATGGCCTCTGGGAAGGCTCCTCTGGAACGGAGAACCTCTGGGTAGGCCTCACTGGAACGGAGAACTTCTGAGAAGGCCCCACTGGAATGGAGGATCTCTGGGAAGGCCCCGCTGGAATGGAGGACCTCTGGAAATGCCTCGCTGGAACGGGCGACCTCTAGAAAAGCCTTGCTGGAACAGACAGCCTCTGGGAAGACCTCACAGGAACAGACGGCTTCTGGGAAGGCCTGTGTAGAGCGGTGGACCTCTGGGTAGGCCCCATTTGAACAAAGGATCTCTGGGAAAGCCCCGCTAGAATGGAGGACCTCTGGACATGCCTCGCTGGAACGTGTGACCTATAGAAAAGCCTTGCTGTAACGGACGGCCTCTGGGAAGGCTGGTCTGGAACGGATGACCTCTGGGAAGGCCTCACTGGAACAAAGGACCTCTGGGAAGGCCCCACTGGAACGGATGGCCTCTGGGAAGGCCTCACAGGAACGGATGACGTCTGGGAAGGCCTCACATGAACGGACGGCTTCTGGGAAGGCCTCTCTGGAGCGAAGGACCTCTGAGAAGGCCCCATTGGAACGGAGGACCTCTGGGAAGGCCCCACTGGAATGGAGGACCTCTGAGAAGGCCCCACCGGAACGGACGGCCATTCTTGGTCGGGCATCGTCTGTACGGGCGTCTGGACAGTCTCTGAGACTAACCTCCTCGATGCAGGTACAGGCACAAATTACCTCAGAACTGGCACTGGCCCTGACCTCCTCGGTGCTGGCATGGACACTGACGTCCTCGGTGCTGGCATGGGCGCTGAGGTCCTTGGTGCAAATGTCCATGGCGCTGGGGTCGGGGGAAAAATTTCCGTGGGACAAGATTTGGCACAACAGGCTCTGATAACACACTGGGAGTCACGACGCCTTCAGGTACGAAACTATTCAATGATGCTAACAGCTTAGAAGCACAGCTAAGCAGTGCGGTGAACACAGATACGAAACTAACTGACGCGTCTTGTGCAGGTACAAAACTAAGAGAGCCAACCTACTCAGAATCAGAGCTAACGTGATCAGGTACAAAACTACGGGGAGCTACAATCTCCGATACGGGAAGGAGTAGCGCATCTGACTCTGGTATGGGGCTAAGGTGTGCGACGGGTTCAAGTATGAAACCAAGCGAAGCATTGGGCCTCTGTACAGGGCTACCAGGCTCAGAAACGGAACCAACAAATTAAAGTATGGGGCTACCATGCTCAGACACAAAACTAATGAACGCAGCTTGCTTGGAGCTATTTGATGCTAATAACACATCTATGGGGTTAGGAGGCACAACGTGCACGGAAACGGAGTTAACGAACTCGGATACTGAGCTAACCTGCTCAGATACAGAACCAGGGGATGCAATGTGCTCGAATTTGGAACCTGGCAACGCTAACAGATCAAACACAGAACTAGCAAACTCCGGTACTGAGCTAGCAAACACTAACGCCTCAGGTACTGAGATAGCGGACGCTAGCGTTTCAGGTATTGAACTACAGGGCGCTAGCGGCTCAAGTACTGAGCTACTGGGCGCTAACTGTTCATCTATGGAGCTAATGGGTGTGGCGTGCTCAGATACGGCGCTAACCTGCTCAGGTGCTGAGCTACAGGATGCTAACTGCTCATCTACAGAGCTAACTGGCACGGCATGCTTAGATATGGAGCTAACCTGCTCATTTGCTGAGCTACTGGATGCTAACTGCTCATCTACTGAGCTAACAGATGTGGCGTGCTCAGCTACAGGGCTAGCATACTCAAAAATGGAGCTAACGTGTTCAAAAATGGGATAACATGGCACTAGTGGCTCATCTACTGAGCATGACAAGCTTGTAAACAGGGCTAGCGTGCTCAGATACCAGATTACATGGTGCTGGCAGCTTATTAGTAAAGCTAAACGACTCAGATACAAAACTATGCAGTACTAATGGCTCATAAACAGACCTAATGTTCTCAGGGACGAAGCTCTTAGGTGCTACAAGCTCGAATACCAAGCTAGACGGCGCTAGCGGCTCAAAAATGGAACAGACCTGGTCAAGTACCGCTCTCTGGATGTCCTCATCGAGCGGAGTGGCGCTCTGGACGTCCTCAGCAAAGGAGGTGACGCTCTGGACGTCTTGGTTCTGGTGCCAACACGAATCCTCCAACAGCCCGTGAGCGGAGGGTCAAGGAGGCGGCAAACCAGGCGGGGCCAGCGGAGCTTAGTAGGAAGAGGACCCTGACTCAAACATGGGCCATACCTCTGCAGCCCAGGCCAATGCCCGCCCAGCAAGCAGAAGCCCCACGAAGTCCAATCGGATACTCTCCGTGGTGAAAAAAAATTATCCAGGCAAGCCCGACATTCAACGAGGAACTGAGGGAGCCGACTAGAGTCTCCATAAAACTCGTTCGGCTGGTGTGGGGGGTCCTGCGGAGCTGGAGCCTGCCATCTGCATGTTTGGCGGTAGCATTCTGATAGGGTGCCGTGTAGAGACAGCAGACAAGGATGCAGGTTCCCAAAAACAAAGGTTTATTTAAACAAACTCATGGTCAAAATAACAACAACAACTTAAGGCAGACGCAGCTAAACAAGAATAAACCAAAATCTGGTGTGGGAGCCGAATGAAAAACAAATACAAACTAAACTCGGGCTTGGAAGGGCAAGATGAGGCTGAATATAGCGTAGCACAATGAGCATAACATAACAAGAGAGAATACGCACCGAAACATATGACGGACGCCGAGATAATGCTACCGCACAGCAACTGGGAAAACGAGGAGCTTAAGTAGAAAGAATCCGAGCTGCGTGTGGTAGCAATTAGTCCAATGAACCAATAAAAAGTCTAACAACAAAATGAGGAACAGCCGTAAAATAATCCATGGCCATCTTTGTGGGCGATGTAGTCCTGCTCGCCTACAACCGCAAAAACAAAACACAGAACGGGGTCAGTGCACGGATCCTGACATATCTATCTAGAGATCTATCATGTAATTTCTTTCATATTGTTAAAAAATAAAATGTTCCTTGAAAAATTATGATTACTATCTATAATAACCAGACTTACTCAGTTTTGAAGCATGCTGATGGACAAACTTCATCTGATCAATGACAAAGTCCATAAGTGATATGTTGTTTGCTGGCAGAACATAAACCAGGCAGAAGGTTTTATCTTTAAGTTCAGGATTGTTTCTGTACTTCGGAACATTCAGGGACACATTCTTATATTCTTTCTTAAACTGAAAATATGAATTGAAGAGTAAAAGAGTAAAGTGTTATTTACATCCTAATGAATCTATTTTCATAATATTCCAACATCTAACATTAATCATAATTACTGCCTACTTGTACTACACTGGGAATAATTGTATGTTGTATGAGGTTAATATTAAAGATCAGATTTCTTCCTCACATTGTATCCTTCAGAAAGGAACCCCTGTAGGGCTCTGATGGCATCCTGTTCCCTCATACGACGTTTCTTTTCTTCAAATCCCATGGTATCACTGAATCAGAATCAGAATCAGAATCAGTAATACTTTATTGATCCCAGGGGGAAATTGCAGATGTTACAGAAGCACCCATTTATGTATAAAAGTACAAAAAAGAAACAAAATAAAATAAATACACACTCTAATAAAGAAGAAAAGTTATTCAAGAAAAATCAATATTGCACATGTGATTATTGCACAAAATAGAATGAATATAGCCCATCATGTGTTAAGGGAGGAGTTATAAAGTTTGATTGCCTCAGGTAGGAATGACTTTCTGTGGCGCTCAGTAGTGCATTTAGGCTGAATGAGTCTTTCACTGAATGTGCTCTTCTGTCTCATTACTGTGTCATGTAGTGGATGGGAGCCGTTGGTCATAATTGTCTTCAGCTTAGACAGTATCCTCTTCTCCGACACTGCCGTCAGCGAGTCCAGCTCCACACCCACAACATCACAAATCCGTGGTGTAAAGGGTAAAGAGGTAGGGAGAGAGGACAGTTCCCTGTGGAGCGCCAATGTTACTAACTACCCTGTCTGACACACAGTTCTGCAGACGTACATACTGTGGTCTTCCAGTTAGGTAGTCAGCAATCCAGGACACTAGGGAGGATTCTACCTGCATCTCTGTCAGCTTGTCACTCAGAAGATCAGGCCTAATGGTGTTGAACGCACTGGAGAAGTCAAAAAACATAACCCTGACAGCGCTGGCAGGCTTGTCTAGATGAGCGTAGACTCGGTTGAGCAGGTAGATCATGGCGTCCTCAACTCTTAGCCGGGGCTGATAGGCAAACTGAAGGGGGTCCAGAAATGGTTGTACACTTGGCCAGAGCTGATCCAGGATGAGCCTCTCCATGGTCTTCATTATGTGGGACGTCAGGGCCACTGGCCTGTAATCCTTGATGTCACTTGGTCGTGCCATCTTCGGAACAGGAACAATGCAAGAAGTCTTCCACAACACAGGAATCCTCTGGAGACTCAAGACTCATATTAAAAACATACTGAAATACTCCACAAAGCTATGTGGAACAGACTTTAAGCACCCTGGGTGAAACCCCATCCGGTGCTGCAGCCTTGTTTTTGTGAAGTCTATTCAGTTGTTTTCTCACCTGGTCAGCAGTGAGACACAATGTAGAGGTGCTATGTGGTGGAGGGGTGAAGGTGTGATGTGAAATGTCACAGAAGGGGGGAAGACTATCAGGAGTAGGTTGGGGGGTGGTTATGGTGAGTTTCTGAGAACCGGCCTCTGAGGAATCAAGATGGGGGAGGATAGATCCTGTAGTGTTAAATCTGTTTAAAAAATAGATTTAGCTCATTGGCTCTGTCCATATTTCCTTCTACACCTCTGTTATTACTTGACCTAAATCCTGTGATGGTCCTCATGCCGCCCCATAATTCTCTCATGTTGTTCTGCTGAAGTTTCAACTCCAGCTTCCTCCTATACATGTCCTTAGCTTCCCTGATGTTTGTCTTTAGCTCCTTCTGGATCGTTCTCACCTCGTCCCTGTCTCCAGCTCTGAATGCCCTCTTCTTATTGTTAAGGAGAGCTTTATTGTCCTTTGTAACCCACGGCTTGTTATTTGGGTTGTATTTAACAGTCTTGGTAGAGACAGTTGAGTCCACACAGAAGTTAATGTAATCTGTGATACACTCTGTTAGTTCATCAATGTCCTCTCCGTGTGGCTCACAGAGTGTAGACCAGTCTGTAACCTCAAAACAGTCTTGCAGTGCCTCATAAGTATCCTCAGACCATCTCCTCACTGTCCGTGTTGTCACAGGCTCACTCTTTACTAGAGGCACATACAAGGGGCTGAGGTTCACCAAGTTATGGTCAGACCTACCCAGTGGGGGAAGAGGGGAACAGCTGTATGCATCCTTAACATTTGCATATAACAGATCCAATGTTCTCTCCTCTCTAGTAGGACAGTCCACATACTGTATGAAATTTGGCAGTACCTTAGCCATAGTGATGTGGTTGAAGTCACCTGATATTGCTATGAATGCGTTCGGGTGTTGAGTTTGGAGACGCGCTATGGTTGAATGAATGACGTCACATGCCGACTCCGGGTTAGCCGAGGGGGGAACATAAACAGCCACGATAATTGCATGGGAAAACTCTCTTGGTAGATAATATGGTCTGAGTCCAACAGCCAAAAGCTCAATGTCCGGGTAACAGGCACGTTCTTTAATAGTAATATGACCAGGATTACACCAGCGGTTGTTAACTAACACAGTGAGTCCTCCTCCCTTACGCTTACCACTCACAGTGTGGTCCCGATCTGCCCGAACCGTCTCAAACCCGTTGATGGAGACGTTGTCGTCCGGAATGTCCATGTGTAGCCATGTCTCTGAAAAGCACATTATACTACACTCCCGGTACTCCTTCTGACTCCTGGCTAATGCTGTTAGCTCGTCCATTTTATTATTCAGCGATCCCACGTTGACCATGATGATCGAGGGGAGTCGTGGCTTATATCCTCTCTTTTTCATAAGCCTCCTTCGTTTCGCCCTCGCTTTTCTCGTCCGCTGTTTAATTCCTCCTCTGCATCCCCTGTGCGTTCGTCTCCAAAGTTTTTCAGGGATGTTAGCTGGCATGCTGACCGGCTTCAGTGCCATTAGCTGATCCCTGGTGTAAACAAAGCGGCCACGTTGTTGAGCCGCGACAGACCAGGAAAGTGAAATAAGTACTTTCACTGCGAAAAACCAAACTGAAACTCTTCCTATCAACATGTTTCACGAGAACACAATTTCACTAAGGTTCCTGTCTAAGTGTTAAAATAAATAAATTAAATTAAATGCAAAAGTAAAACGAAAAAACGGGAGCAACTGTAACAGGCTGCATGCACGGCACAAAGACAAATGATAAAGCTTTTCCATCCTTTCGTTCAATAGAATGGGTCTCATACTGTAAAACACAGATAGATCTCTTACATACTGTAACGTTTTCACTGTTCTTCACTTCAAGAACATCTGTGATGTTTCTGTTAAGAACCATGAGTTTAGAACATGATGGAGGATCCAAATTAAACTTCATACATTATAGGTTCTTCATTCAGTGACCCTCCAGGATCTCATCTGATAATCCTGGTTAGCATAAATCAAGAGCTGTTTGTTTAAATTCAAATAATGTAATGAGTAAGATGAGCATAAAGACTTATTATTAAAACTTGTTTCACTTCTACCAACAAGAGCTTTACTGATGATTCTTCATTGGAAAACATTATTGACTGAATTTATGAAGCTGGATATTCCTGCTCCAACTGGCCCAATGAGCACAATCCTGACATGCTGAACATCTGGATTGCTGACGCTGAATTTACTCAGTTGCTCATCCAAGATGTTCTATTGACTATCAGAGCCAATAAAGAAAGTGATAGTGAGAATGTAGCATTTTTTTTTAATTGCTGGTGGAAGGTAATAATGTTTTCCACGTTCTGTTATTATTTACCATAGTCATTTAAAGATCAAATCAATTTATAAAAAATAAATATTTAGGTTTAGAGTGAGTTTAGAGTGAGGATATAGCTGTAGGATATACAGTCATCTATAAATGAACAAACTGTTGTGGACTTTTATTTGATAGTTACATTAATGTACATATTTCCATTTCATGTCCCGCCATGGCTGATCAAATTCTAAAAAAAGACATTGTTCCAAAGTCAAATACTGGAAGTGTTCAGTCTGGATGCTTTAGTAATAAATTCTGAAACATGTCATATTTAGGTCTGTTCTCCATAGAGCTTACAGTGGGGCAAAAAAGTAATTAGTCAGCCACTGATTGTGCAAGTTCTCCTACTTAGAAAGATGAGAAAGGCCTGTAATTTTCATCATAGGTACACTTCAACTATGAGAGACAAAATGAAAAAAAAAAAAAATGCAGGAAATCACATTGTAGGATTTTTTAAGAATTTAATTGTAAATCATGGTGGAAAATAAGTATTTGGTCACCCACAAACAAGCAAGATTTCTGGATCTCACAGACCTATAACTTCTTTGGGCAACTCTTCTGTCCTCCACTCGTTACCTGTATTAATGGCACCTGTTTGACCTCGTTATCTGTATAAAAGACGCCTGTCCACAGCCTCAAACAGTCAGACTCCAAACTCAACCATGGCCAAGACCAAAGAGCTGTGGAAGGACACCAGGAAGAAAATTGTAGACCTGCACCAGGCAGGGAAGAGTGAATCTACAATAGGCAAGCAGGTTGGTGTGAATAAATCAACTGTGGGAGCAATTGTAAGAAAATGGAAGCCATATAAGACTGTTGATAATCTCCCTCGATCTGGGGCTCCACACAAGATCTCATCTTGTGAGGTCAAAATGATCATGAGAACGGTGAGCAAAAATCCCAGAACTACACAGAGGGACCTGCTGAAAGCTGGGACCAAAGTAACAAAGGCTACCATCAGTAACACACTACGCCGAGAGGGACTCAGATCCTGCAGTGCCAGGCGTGTCCCCCTGCTTAAGCCAGTACATGTCCAGTTTGCCAGAGAGCATATGGATGATCCAGAAGAGGATTGGGAGAATATCATGTGGTCAGATGAAACCAAAATAGAACTTTTTGGTAAAAACTCAACTCGTTGCGCTTGAATGCTGAGTTGCATCCCCAGAACACCATACCTACTGTGAAGCATGGGGTTGGAAACCTCATGCTTTGGGGCTGTTTTTCTGCAGAGGGGACACGACGACTGATCCATGATAAGGGAAGACTGAACAGGGCCATGTATCATGAGATTTTAAGCCAAAACCTCCTTCCATCAGTGAGAGCATTGAAGATGGAACGTGGGTGGGGCTTCCAGTATGACAATGATCCCAAACACA
>JAJAGP010005633.1:0-30783 GCA_025084515.1 Ancistrus triradiatus | reverse complement strand
TACAGCATCGGACATCGCCTTCGCCACGCTAACCACCTCTACAAAATTAGCCTTAGTAACCTCTGACTGACGAAGGCGTATATCATTAGCCCCTACATGAATAACTATCCTAGAGAATCTGCGGCTCTCGAGTTCACTAACACTCGTTACAATGTCCGGCACTCTGGCTCCGGGGATACAGAGAACTCTAGCTGCTGGTGTCCCTAAAGGGGTAGCAAGTTTCACGTGTCGTGTAGAGTCACCTATGACCAGAGCTCTTTCAACAGGCTGCTCAGTGGGTGTTTCACTGAGGAGGGCAAACCTGTTGGACACGTGAACAGGTAAAGAGTGGTTCTTCAAAACTTCTGATTTAGGTTTGATGGTTCGCCAGCGCCTTTTACATGGCGGACCGTAACAGAATGATCCGACCAACTAGGGGACCCAGCATTAGCTTCAGGACCTCCAGTATGGAGGTCCCCAGACACCGTGGACGGTGGGTTGTGTTACCTGGGTCACGGCTGGCGTTTGGGGGGCCCCTCAGCATCTGTGGAAACGACGCTGAGGATTTTTTCTATCTTGACCCTCCCGAAGTGCCCAGCCCTCGCCGCCGTCACCGCCGGCGTTCTTCTGGGGTTCAGATGGGCTGTCAAAGCGGCATAGTCTATCTGGATCCCCAGTCACTTGTTCCTGCACCACCTCCTACTTCACTCTTTGACATCGTCCAAGGTCCCAGGAGCGTGCGGGAATATGTGGCTGAATTTCTGGCCGTAGCCGCTGAATGCGGCTTGGAGGGACAGATCCTCATCGACCCATTTAGGAATGGGCTTGATGAGGAGGTGGACATCGAGTTGTGCTCCTTACCACCCGCCTCTTCCTTTGGTCTGCTGGTTGGGCTGGCCGGTCTGGCTGAAGCCCGCCTCGAGCAACGTGAAAGGAAGAGGCGAGAGCTCAACTACAGCTCGAGTCCATCCACTCCCTTGCCAGGACCTTTAGCGCGCTGAGACCTTTAGTTTCTGAGCGCGCTGCATTTCTAATTTTAAGTGAGCACTCAGCGCCCTCCAGTGGCGAACCTGGGCTCGTCGCGCTCTCAAGTTCCGCACCAGGGCAGTTAGACCCCGTGCCTGAGCTTATAGCACCCCCTAGTCCTGTACCTGGGCCCGCCGCGCATTCAAGCCCCATGTTTGAGCATGTAAGCTCCACGGAGAGGCATTCAGCACCGCCTGGCCCCGTACAGTTGTGTATTGCGCATTCAAGCCCCGTGTATGAGCACTCTGGGTCCACGGAGAGGCCTATAGTGCCGCCTAGCCCCGTTCACGAGCGCGCTGAGCTGGTAAGCTCTAGAAATGAGCACTCAGTGCCCTCCAGTGGTGAACCTGGGCCCGCTGCGCTTTCAAGCTCTGCACCAGGGCAGTCAGACCCTGTGCTTGATCCTATGGCGCCCCCTAGACCCGTACCTGGGCCCACCACGCATGTTGGTCCCGTGTTAGAGCTGTTAGTCTCCACGGTTGCACTGTTGGCGCCGCCTGGCCCCGTACAGGAGTTCATTGCGCCTCCTAACCCCGCATCTGAGCCAGAAAGCTCCACGCTTGGGAATTATGCGCACCGGTCATTGCCGCCGACCCCTCGGTCTAGACCAGTTTCAGTGCCGCGATCGTTGGTCCCGATCCCTGCACCACGGTCACAAAGACCGACTCCTGCCCCGCGATAGTGGGTCCCGATCCCTGCGCCTTGGTCTAGACCGATTCCAGCGCCACCTAGCGCTGTTGTTGAGTACGGGTTCTTCTTTCCGCCCTGCTAGACGCCTAGCCCCTACCTTTCTAACGGGTCTCGCTGGGCCGAGTCTCGCTCCTGGGCCGCCAGCATCGAGCTCCGCCTGTGAGTTGCCGAGCTCCATCCCTGAGCCACCAGTACCGAGCTCTGCCCCCCTGCCTGCGAGCCCCGCCCTGGGGTCATTGGCGTCCAGCCCCATTCGTGCACCACTGGCCTCTGCCTCTGAGCTACTTAGCGCTGCTCCTCAGTCACCAGCGGCCAGTTTTGACAAAGAGGCCATAGGGCTGGTCATTGAGCCCTGTTTGGGCGTTGGTCCGACCCTTCGTCAGACGGTCAACCCTGAGCGTGTCCGTCAGCCCAGAGGCACCTGGATGGATGCTCAAGGGTGTGGGGACGCCGCCCTTTGGGGGGGGGGGGTTGTACTGTCAGGAGTCATACCGTCATACCAGTTATGGACTGTAGAGGGTAGCAACCGCTCTCTTTCCTCGGTATGATTCCTGGCAGTTGCTGTGGTTGAGCTGTCATTCATAAGCAGCTCAATCACAAGCAAATGATCCTCAGCTGCTGCCTTTGGCTATTTAAGAGATTTGCTACTGGCAGTAGCTGTCGGATCATCAGACTCAAGCACGCCACGTAAGCCCCGATCCCCGCCAAGGCGCTTTAATAGGGATTCGCTGGCATTTGTGTGCTTCGAGACCTCACCCGTCTCACTTCCGCTCTTTTTGAGTCCCCGCTTGCGTTTCTTTCCCTCGTTTGTTTTATTTCTTTGTTTGGCCGAGAACACACGCTGCTCATGCCGTTCGATCGCCGCTACGGCGTTTTATGAGTAGCGATCGTCGTTGGCCACTGCAGCGTGTGTCGAGACCTCACCCGTCTCACTCCTGGATTTATTTAGAGCCCCCTGCGCTTTCGCTTTCGTTTCATTCCTTCGTTTGTTTTATTTCTTTGTTAGGGATTTCGAGAGGACAGACTCCATCCGTAGTAGGGGCGGAGCCTCCGTAGCGTCAGGAGACGCGAGGTAACGGCAGGGAATCTTTAGGTAGTGTAGGTTGAGTGTTATATTGCTTTCTGTTTATTATCATTTTCACCATCTCGCTCCCCACTCTCTGCTTCCTCCTCCCTCGCGTTCTCTCAGCGCCACTAGCTGTTCAGAGCGTGCAGGAGCACTGGGTCACGCCCGCGGCTACTCCGTGTGTGTGTGCAGCTCTGTAGCTCTGACATCAGCTGGAGGGTTCACCCCTCCCTCTCCTTCCCTGTCACTCATCCGAGGCGCGGCTGAGCTGAACTCCACACAGACACAAACTGGAGCTCAGGATCCTGACGAGCTGTGCAACATCAACACTGCTGTGTCTATGTAATTATATAAATACATACATTACTGAATTTTAATAATTTCTAAGTATATGAAGTAATCAGAAGTGCAGTATTGTGTTCTCATGCTTGATTTTAAAATATGTCTATGACATTAACACCCATACCCACACTCACAGCAAACGTTTAACCATGAAAGGTTGATACCACTTTTCCCATCACACTTACTTCCTTACTCAGTGTGTTTGTGTTTGGGTTTGTGTGTGTGCGTGTGTGTGTGTGTGTGTGTGTGTGTGTGTGTGTGAAGTCATTTTACCAAAGTATGGTTAAAAAAGGATGAAGTTGATGTTTTGGAATGGCCAAGTAACAGTCCTGACCTTAAGGAGCTGAAGCGAGCAGCTAATGTGAGGAAACCCACCAACATCCCAGACCTGAAGCTGTTCTGTACGGAGGAATGGGGTAAAATTCCTCCAAGCCAGTGTGCAGGACTGATCAACAGCTACAGGAAACGTTTAGCTGCAGTTATTGCTGAACATTCGGAACATCGAACCAATTTAAATATTAGTCAAAGACAACACAAGTAAACACAAAATTCAGTTTTTTATTAAGAAGGCTACTTTTGGGTAGTGTACCTTTTATTGAGAGATTATATGACTCTACATTCAAAAACATTTTTCCCAGTTGACAGACTTCGCAAGGGGGAGCACTATTGGACTGAGAGCAGTAGGATGGTTGTTTTGATGAATTCCGTACATCTGGGCTGTTCTGACCTAGCTGTTAGGAGGTGTGAGCAGTAGTTTTATTTGGGCACACACATGGTGAACAGGATCAGGATGGCCCAGACAGACCCCCAATAGAGAGGATCATTTGATCCACTGACAAGCACAAGCAGCTCCCACAGTTTGGTTATTCAACATCGAGTCACAGAGGGCACCTTCATTACACACCCCTTTCCGGAAGATTTCCAGGTGCTTAGCAGAAGCAAATGTGTCCTGTTATTGACAGCCAGCCACTGTTACCTTCATTTGCAGTGATGTCATGAACGAGAAACCTGGACTACTATGGACTGGAACAGTATCATCTTTAGCGAAGAATCCAGGTTCTGTTTGGAAACCAGTGACGGTCGGGTTTGACTATGGAGGCCTCATGGTGAGAGCTTCAATCCTGCCTTTGCTGTGGAGCATCACACAGCCCCACCTGCTGGTGTGATGATCTGAGAAATCTTCGCACACGACAGTCAGTCACCCCTAATAGTAATACGAGGGACACTAACAGCTCAGCGATATGTGCAGGACATCCTGCAGCCACGTGTTGCTTCTCATGGCAGGGTTTCCAACTGGCAAACACATCAGTGGTTTTCCAGGAATGTCTCCGCCAGATTGAAACACTTACTTGACCTGCCTATTCACCAAATTTATTGCCTTTTGCTCATCACCCTAGGCCTTTTGAGTCACCCTAGGCTTGCTCAATATGGGACTGGCCTTAGATATTAGAAAATAATCAAAAATTATAAGGCTGCTTTGAGACATTGTTCCATTGTAAAAAGTACTATAAAAATAAATCTGACTGATTTATGGGAACAGCTGTGAGACCAGCTTTGGCAACCTACAAGTGTGCGGGATCAACAGGCCCAGCTGCAACATCTGTGTGCAAATGAGTTTTAGAGGCATGTAGAGCAGTCAACAATCTCTCACCAAGCAAAAACACGCGAATGTGATAGATAAGCTGTTATGCTTATTCCAAAAACTAACATGGAAACACGGACTCTTTACTATGGCTATTACTGATCAAATGTCACTAATGTCATGGTTAATTTCTGTTTCTGGTTCTTTTTTTTTTTTAGAAGTTTATGTCAAGTACAAAAGTAGATCTCAGTACAAATTGTTTAAAGTCAGTTTTTTTTTCTATAGCACTTTTTACAATGGAGCATTGTCTCAAAGCAGCTTTACAGTTTTATATGATCTTGTAATATCTAAGGACAATCCCAAATTGAGTAAACCTGGGGCAACAGTGGCAAGAGAACTCCCTAAACCTTATAAGGAAGAAAACTTGGGAGGAAGTAAGACTCAAACATTGGGTGGCCTAGATGTTATATGTAAAAATTAAACTGAGTTAAGTAATTAATAAGTTTCTAGCAATGGATTAAATAAACAAAAGTTAAATACATTTTAACATAGAGAACATATAAAAAAATAATCATAACAATAGTGAATACCGAATACAATAATGTAAAAATGTACATATAAGCATTATTCAGTCCGATCACTATAGGATCTTGTGTCCTTGTCGGGAAAGTTTTGGTGGGAAGGCATCCCCAGTCTTACAATCCAAGCAATTGTGGGTTAAGGGCCTTCCTCAAGGACCCAACAGTGCCTGCTTGGCAGAGGTGGGATTTGAACCCTGGACCTTCTGGTCCAGTACCTTAACTGCTAGGCTACCACAGTGCCTGGTTTCTGGCTGATATGAAACAGAAAAATTTAAAAGGTTGAAGAAAAGCTCCCATATAGCCTGACAAAAATTAAGGCATTTGGCCGTTCTAATATAGTCCAGATGCTAATGATCAGTGAGAACTAAGAATGGAATTCTCTTTCCAGCCAATGCCTCCACTCCTCTAAAGCTAGCTTTATAGACAACAATTCTCTGTTTCCTACATCATAATTTCTCTCTGCAGAGTTCAGCTTTCTCGAGAAAAAAAAAAAAAACACATACAGGAATAATTTGGGCAGTGAGCCTGTTCTCTGAGATAATATGGCAAACACCCCCTATTCTGACGCATCCACCTCTACAATGAATGTAGTGGCAGGATCCGGATGCCTCAGAATCGGTGCGAAAGTGAAATGACTCTTAAGAGTCTCAAATTACCTAATTGCTGCTTCGGTCCAGTGAAGCTTCTTACCGTCCCCGCAGTGCAAAGAGGTAGGGGGAGAGGCTACTTGACTGAACCCTCTGATGAAGTTTTGATAGAAGTTAGCAGAGCCTATAAACCTTTGCAATTCCTTGACAGTTCGTGGTTTGGGCCACTGAACTACCACCTCTACTTTGCCGTGATCCATGTGGATCCCCTGTGAATCAATCACATAGCCCAGGAAAGAGATTCTAGGTTGATGGAATTCATTTTTTTCACCCTTTACATACAAATTGTTTCTCAACAATCTCTGGAGAACCTGAGGATTGTGGTGTTTATGTTCTTCCAGAGACTGTGAGTGAATCAAAATATCATCGATATATACAGTGAGGAAATAAAGTATTTAGTCAACCACTGATTGTGCAACGTCTTGATGCATGCTCAATGATCCAGGTAAGAAAATCCCAGAAGTTGAATCTGTTCATCTGGACATAGATTTTGTTGGAGAAACGTTTCGTCACTCATCTAAGTGACTTCTTCAGTCTCCGCAGTTGGAAAACTTCCCCAATCTTATATTTGAATAAACGGAATGGTACCAGGCACCATTGCATAAAACAATGGGACGGTGATTCGTTTAATATGCACGATGGACATAGCCATTAAACGAAAACAATGGCCACGTGTGCCATTCACACAGGATTGGGGAAGGGCTGCGTTGGCTCCGTTGTAAGATGGTGAGAGGTGTACTCTGAGGCCCCCTCCACGGTTCAGGGATGAACGTTCCCTTTTTACAAAAATGGTTTATTTTACTCTGCGTTCAAACCATCGCTCCTCCCTATCAAGGATCTGCATGTCTTCATCCTTGAAAGAGTGTCCACTGGCCTGTAGGTGGGTGTAAACTGCAGAATCCTGACCTGATGAGGTAGCTCTTCTATGTTGTGCCATCCGTTTCGCCAGTGGCTGTTTGGTTTCCCCGATGTACAATTCCTGGCAATCCTCCTGGCACTTCACAGTGTACACTACATTACTCTGTTTGTGCTGGGGGACCCGATCCTTGGGGTGAACCAGTTTCTGGCGTAGCGTGTTTTGGGGTTTGAAAGCCACTGAGACGCGGTGTTTGGCAAATATGCGTCTAAATTGTTCCGATGTTCCTGCCACATATGGAACCACGACTGGTTTACGCTTAGACTGCGGTTGTTGTTCTCCTCTCGTCGATCTGCTGGAGCACTGTTTGGGCGTCTTACCGGCTTTGACAAAGGCCCAGTTCGGATAACCACATTTGCCCAGGGAATGCATAATGTGAGATTTCTCTCCATCCTTGCTTGCGTGTGGTTCAGGGGGGGACGCTGTTCTGGCTCGGTGGTACCAGTGTCCTGATGACTCCTAGTTGTTGCTCCAGGATGATGGAGAGTCAAAACCTTTAAGTACTCTGATACGTATTGTGTTGGCTTACACTAAAACATCGACTTTCAATCGTCACCAATCTCAGTGTGCCAAGTTCTCCTACGTAGAAGAAAAGATGAGAGAGGTTCGTAACTTGAATCATAGGTACCACTTCAACTATGAGAGACAAAATGAGAAAAAAAAAACAAAATCCAGGAATCCATTGTAGAATATTTACAGAATTGATGGTAAGTATGGGGACAAAAAGTATTTGGTCAATAACAGAAGTTCAAAATCAATAATAAACCTTTGTTGGCAATGAAGAGGTTCCAAAAATGTTTCTGTGTGTAAGTCTTTCCACCAGGTTGGGCCAACACCACTGTAGCATGTAGCTGGTATTTTGGCCATTCCCTCCATTGGCAGAATCCCTCTAGTAGAGCAAGGGATTGGTTGGGCTGGTTGCTGGGCAATGCGGGGGGACTTTCAACTCCCGCCACAAATTCTTTCTATGGGGACGAGTTCGGAGGACTGGCTAGGGCCACTGCAGGACCTTGAAAAAATGATTTTTAACAGAGCCACTTCATCCATCATTGCCCGAGCAGTGTGTTTGGGATCATTGTCATGCTGGAAGACCCAGCCATGTTCCATCTTCAATGCTCTCACTGATGGAAGGAGGTTTTGGCTTAAAATCTCACGATACATGGCCCAGTTCATTCTTCCCTTAACACGGATCAGTCGTCCTGTCCCCTTTGCAGAAAAACAGCCCCAAAGCATGATGTTTCCACTCCCATGCTAGGTTCTATTTTGGTTTCATCTGACCACATGATATTCTCCAAATCCTCTTCTGGATCATCCATATGCTCTCTGGCAAACTTCAAACGGGCCTGGACATGTATTGGCTTAAGCAGGGGGGCATGCCTGGCACTGCAGGATCTGAGTCCCTCTCGGCATAGTGTGTTACTGATTGTAGCCTTGTTACTTTGTTACAGGTGCCATTAATACAGGTAACGAGTGGAGAACAGAAGAGCTTCTTAAAAAAGAAGTTACAGGTCTGTGAGAGCCAGAAATCTTGCTTGTTTGTGGGTGACCAAATACTTATTTTCCACCATGATTTACAATTAAATTCTTTAAAAATCCTACAATGTGATTTCCTGGATTTTATTTCTCATTTTTTCTCTCATAGTTGAAGTGTAGCTATGATGAAAATTACAGACCCCTCTCATTTTTTGAAGTAAGAGAACTTGCATAATCAGTGGTTGACTAAATACTTTTTTGCCCCACTGTACAATTACAAAACGGTCTCGAAGTTGTTAAAGATCTCGAAATATTTCATTTACAAAGGCTTGTGACACAGATGGGGCGTTAGCCAGGCCATATGGCATCACATAATACTCATAGAGACCCCTGGTGGTCACAAAAGCTGTTTCCATTCGTCCTCCTCCTTATTACGGATCAAGTTATAGGCACTTCTTAAGTTCAGCCTGGTGGAAATGGTTGCCTCTCTCTATTGTTCTAAGGCAGGTGGGACCAATTGGATTGGATATGGGTACTTGACCGTTATTGCGTCTAACCCCCTGTAATCAATGCAAGGAGACCACCCCCTCTCCTCTACAAAGAAAATCCAGCAGATGCAGGTGATGTAGAAGGACGAGTATAACCTGCCTTTAATGCTTCATAAATGTATTCATCCATGGCTTTACTTTCAGGAATGGATAAGGGGTACACACTGCTTCTAGGTGGAGATGAACCAGGTAACAAGTCTATTGCGCAATCCCAGGGTCTATGTGGTGGTAACAGTGCCACTTTACTCTTAGAAAAGTCCTCCTTGAGGTCATCATACTCACTGGGAATGTTCAAGACATTAAAATGTTCGGGACTCTCAATTAGTGTGTTGTTAAGGTTCACCTGAATACAGTCACAGAAACATTCTGGGCTCCACTGAGCCAGTTTCTTCTTGCTCCATTTGATGTGGGGTTGATGTTTGTACAGCCAGGGGTAGCCTACAATGACTGGGTTCCTAGTACAGTCAATAACTTGTAGATGCTTCTCTCCAAGCACATGGTCTAGATCAATTGCGGTTTTAATAAACTGATACAGGGAAGAAGAGCTGCCTTGGCAGGCCATTTCTGCCTGCTAGTCCTTTCTCAGTCATACGAAATACTGTGGAACCAGCAGCCTCTGGTGTAACACTATCTCTGCAATACAGTCCATCGTTACACTCCTACCTGGTCGCTGCGTTCCACTGACTCTAACCTTATCTCTATCCCTTGGTAGAGTCTTTCCTCCATGGGTGTGAGATCCTTTGCTGTGGCAGCTCCCACCCTCTGGAACTCTCTTCCTTCCCTTCATCTGTTAGGTCTGCTTCAACTGTCCTGGAATTTAAATCTCTTCTAAAAACTGTTCTATTTTCCTCTTCTATTACTGTTTGCCTCTTACTATATGAATTAAACTTATCATTTTTATTATTATTATTATTATTATTATTATTATTATTGAGATCAGACTTTGATAGATCTTTGTTCTTTAACTACAGCAGGGCATCCACTCGCACCTAATTGATCATCCCAATAATTAAAATACCTGACTCTAATTTCATCTTCAGATTAACTGCTAAACCTAGCAGTTCACATACTTTTACCACTCACAGATATGGAATATTGGATCATTTTCCTTAATAAATACGTGTTCGAGAAATACTTATAATATTTTTATGTTTTCTTATAATATTCTTATGTTTTTAATCGGGTTCTCTATCTAGCTTTAAGATTTATATGAATGTCTGGTGATGTTTTAGCACATTTATGCAGAAATAGAAACATTGCTAATACAAATTTCTAAGAGCCACTGTGCATTGTGCACATTACAATAAACTTGAAACTTGAAGTTTTACATATCATACTTTTAAATTTCCTGAATTGAACTTGGTATTTAGGTCTAGAGATCTGTAACCCAGAGCTTGGCTCACACAGTGTCAGGTTCTGATGCTCCCACTAGCAGGTGAAAGTGGAATGGTGGTAGTTTGGATGGATTTACTGGGAAGATCTTTACATGCAGTTGCTGGTCCAACAGGTAGAGTATATGAGATTATTTAAATATGCAAAAATAAATACTGAGTAACGGTATGAGGACTAGAACAGAGAGAGTAACCACAGGATTTCAGTAGGGTCGACAGATGAGCAGAAAACGCGTTGTCATCAACTGCAGCATTGAATTCTATGGGCTTCTTCCTCAGGTCAATGAAAGCAATGAGGAGAGACGGTGTTGTCCTTAAAGCAGTGAGGCCATAGGCTACATCCCCAGGACGCAAAACCCAGAACCCAGCTATCTCAGAAATAGAGATACATACAGTGGTGCTTAAAAGTTTGTGAACCTTTAGAATTTATTATTTTGATCTCATTCGTCCTCAAAACATTCTTCCAATAGCCTTCTGGCTCGTCCAGATCTTTAGCAAACTGCAGAAGAGCAGCATTGTTCTTTCTGAAGATCAGTGGCTTTCTCCTTGCAGCCCTGCCATGCACACCATTGTTGTCCAGAGTTCTTCTGATGGTGGACTCATGAACATTAACATTAGCCAATGTGAGAGAGGCCTTCAGTGGCTTAGAAGTTACCCTGGGGTCCTTTGTGACCTCGCCAACTATTACATGCCTTGCTCTTGGAGTGATCTTTGTTGGTCGGCCACTCCTGGGGAGGGTAACAATGGTCTTGAATTTCCTCCATTTGTACACAATCTGTCTGACTGTGGATTGGTGGAGTCCAAATTCTTTAGAGATGGTTTTGTAAACTTTTCCAGCCAGATGAGCATCAACAACTCTTTCTCTGAGCCCCTCAGAAATTTCTTTTATTTGTGCCATGATACACTTCCACAAACATGTGTTGTGAAGAGCAGACTTTGATAGATCCCTGTTCTTTAAATAAAACAGGGTGCCCATTCTCACCTAATTATCATCCCATTGATTGAAAACACCTGACTAACTTCACCTTCAAATTATCTGCTAATACTAGAGGTTCACATACTTTTGCCACTCACTAATGTGAAATATTGGATCGTCTTCCTCAATAAATAAATGACCAAGTATAATATGTTTGTCTCATTTGTGTAACTGGGTTCCCTTTATCTACTTTTAGGACTTGTGTGAAAATCTGATAATGTTTTAGGTCATATTTATGCAGAAATATAGAAAATTCTAAACGATTCACAAAATTTCAAGCACTACTCTAAATGTGTTAAAAGTAAACATTCATAATAAAACATCAACAATGCAGATTATATCATGTTTGGATGGATTTACCTGGAACAGGTATATAAGATTATTTGATTATGCAAAAATAAATTTGACTTCATGGGTAAAATGATTCCCTGGTCAGATGACTACCAGACGCGAGCAGATGCAGGGATCGGTGGAGTTTATTTACAAACACAAACACAAACACAACACGCAGTTGAAAGAGTACAAGTCGAAGCCGTACATGAGGTCAAAGCCAAGTGATCACAAACGCATACAGTATCCAAGGAGTCAGGCAGAAACAACCATGAGAGACAGGCAAGGTCTGTACACAGGATAAGCAAACTAGCAACTGTGGCACATAATTACTGAAACCTATGCTACACACGTATGGCAGCTGTCGGCTTGTGGGTGCATGGGGGTTGCAGTCTCAGGAATCCTCCAAGATGAGGGAGGTATTCCCAGGCATGACATCCACCCAGCTTCTCTCCTCTGGACCATAGCCCTCCCAGTCCACCAAACACTGTAACTTGTCGCCTTGCGTTCTGGAGTTCAGTAGTTGACGGACAGCATATCCTGGTGCCCCCTCAATATTCAGCGATGGGGGAGGTTCCGTGGCTGGTGTTGCTTCATCCAGGTCACATGGGATCACAGGTTTCAATAGAGTTACATGAAAAAAGTCTGAGACACGACATTGAGGAGGCAAAGTGAGTTTGTTTTAGGGATCTGGAAAGGTTTAGAAAATCTGGGAAATCATTTTCTATTTCCCTCATTATGTTTGAAGTCCGTGGTAGACAACCAGGAGCAAAGATGGGCGTGTCTCCCTGGCAGTGGTCTGCCAGCCTCTTCTATCATTGTTCCCAGACCAGTTCGCTCCTGTGTGTCCACTTACCAACTGCTGGAATGTTAGATGGCCCAGGGGTCCAGGGGTCCATCAGGGGCTGGTACCCCAACCAGCATTGGAACAGGGTTAAGCCAGTAACTGAACTGGTGACAGAGTTTTGTGCCATCTCTGCCCATGGCAAGAATGTGGCCCAGGCTGGCTGGTTGTTGTGACAATAAAGTCTTAATTTACCCAGCTCTTGGTTGGCACAATCACACTGCCCATTATATTGAGGCCACAGGTGGAGTTACTGCCCCCGCTCTGGCAGCAACCTTGCAGCAGGGCAAGTGGGAGATAGTTCAGCGATGTAGTCGTAAGGCTGGCCCACCACAGTGCCACTCTTTACCTGTTCATGTGTCCAATAGGTTTACACTCCTCTGTGATGCACCCACTGAGCAGCCTGTAGAAGATCTCTGGACATAGGTGAAATTAGCTACCCCTTTAGGGACACCAGCAGCTAGGGTTACATGGAGCCAGAGTGCCAGACATTGTAGCAAGCCTTAGCGAGCTCGATAGTCATTCACATTAGATTCTCTAGAATAGTCATTCACATTCATCTCCTCTAACATTGTCCATAGACTTATGGCAGGGTTACTTAGGGACTGACTATCCAGAGCCGGGGTCAGGCAGCAGACAGTAAGCCATAACCAACTGTCTGCTGGTAGCCATGCTGGTAGCCATGATCACTGAAAAATGCTTACACACTCTCTGTTTTGCTGAAACTTGGATTAGACCGGATTACTATTTATCCTTAAATGAAGCCTCACCTCATGCATACAGTCATGCTCGTCCTAATGGTCGTGGGGGTGGTATAGCCACAAAGAGCTAGGGATTACCGCTAAATATATAATAATTTATATAATTTGTTTTTATAATATTGAGTCATGTGACTGATCCATCGTTATGGAAGTCAAAAACACACTCTATTCAGCTTATCACTATTTACCGCTCTCCAGGTCTTAATTCAGAATTTCTTCAGGAATTTGCTAACTTTCTTTCCTGCTTAATACTGTCAACCTGCTTAAGTCAAGTCAGATTTATTTAAATGGTGCTTTTTACAATGGAGCATTGTCTCAAAGCAACTTTACAAGTTTAGATGATCTCCTAATAACTATGTCCAATCCCAAATTGAGCAAACCTAGGGCGACAGTGGCAAGGAAAAACTCCCTAGTTCTAGGAAGAAACCTTAGGAGGACCAAGACTCAAAAAGGGACCCGACCACCTTGGGCGGTGTAGATGATAAATCTAAGAGCGAAACTAAAGTCATGGAGTCAAAGTTCGAATAGAATGTGAAGTATGCACATTGACATTAAGTGGCCCGGGTATGATGGGGCTGGAGCTGATGACGGAAGCAGCTTGACTGGAGCTACAGCAGATGAACATCATGTGTGGGGCTGGAACTGTCGGAACACAGCTCGGAGAGAAAACAGAAAATATAATTAGTTATTGATTAAGAGCACAGTGTCTATTAACAATCACTGATGCCATGTCAATCACTGATGCCAAGTGTAGCATGAGACTCCGGCAGCATTAGCTACAGCAGCATAGCTAGAAAGCTAGAAAGAGGAGAACTGGTAGGTAACATAGCCAAGAGGGATCACATGAGACATTGGCAACCCCACGGGAGGCAGAAGACAGCACCCAACGTCTCTGATCACCATAAGACTCTTTGACTATGAACCCCCAGCTCTGCCCTTATTCTAAGGCAAGGATGCACGAGTCAAGATCACGAGGACCGAAGCCCAGATCAGCCAGACCGCCCACTCGACACTCCCCGGCTAACGGACAAGGCAGGCAGGCCAGACATAACTCCAGGCTCTGGCCCCAGTGACCCAAGCCATGCAACCTGGTCTAAATCTAGTCAAAAGCCTGTGTAAATAGGTATGTCTTTAGCCTAGACTTAAAAATTGGAGAGTGTCTGAGTCTCGAACTAAAGTGGGAAGTTTATTCCATAGTTGGGGGGGCCCATGTATGAGAAAGCCTTTCCCCCGGCTGTGACTTTTTTATTTCTAGGAACTAAAAGAAAGTCCTGCACCCTGTGACAAAGTAGACGAGTTGGATTGTAAAACTCTAAGAGTTCACTCAGATAATGTGGGGCCAGGCCATGTAGAGCTTTATAAGTTATAAGAAGTATTTTGTAATCAATGCGGAATTTGACTGGTAACCAGTGCAGTGATGATAGAACAGGAGTGATATGATCAAATTTTCTAGTTCGAGTTAGCACTCGGGCAGCTGCATTCTGAACTAACTGAGGTTTATTTATAGATTTACTAGAGCATCCAGTAAGTAAGGCGTTACAGTAATCCAACCTTGAGGTTATAAACGCATGAACAAGTTTTTCTGCATCATTAAAAGAGAGGATATATATACACATATTATTGTTATTATCAATTTTTGGGGGTCCCTAAACAGACATTTAATCCTAACTCTAAATCCTAATCCTAAACCTTGCATTGGATCCTGACCCTGACTATAGCCCCTAAATCTAAACCTTAGTGCTACTACAGAGCCACCTAGATCTGTACCGGAACTCAGCCCTAACAGCAAGATGTTGCCCATGTGGAGTCAGTCATCAGAGCAGCAGATGGAACCAGACTTAACCCAAAACTGGCATCAACTGATGGGGAGTTGGTCCCTCGAGCATAGGGGAATGGAGGGATAATGGATCAGGGCCTGGACATGAGACTGCTTTCCAAGCTCACACACCCCAAACAAGGGCCCTCAATCTGATCACACACCCTGAAAGCTGGTTCCAAGACACACTCCTAGTCCCATAACTCAGATGTCTGATATGACTGACAAACCTCATCTTAACCCTCAGCTCAAATTATGAAGTTTCATCTTCTCCATTTTAACATAAAGGGCTCGTTTACTGCCAGTGGGTGGAGCTTATACAGTATATGAATACAAATGAGTCACCTGTTTCCATACAGTAAAATATCATCCAGGTGAGTCCTTCCTTACTGACACTCTCACGTCAGACTGATCTGGAGGATCTGAATTTATTCTGGTAAGAAACACTGATCATTCATGTTGTGGGATTATTTTGATGTGTGATACTTTGATTGATTCTTATGATAATGTTTTAGCACCCCAGGTTAAATGATGAGCTTTGCTGATTTTCTAAACAAAGTCTCTGCTCTTTGTTTACGTTGTAATGTGTACAATTTAAAACATATTGAATGTTGAGTGAGATATAATACATAATCTCTAATACAAATGCTCCTCAGAAGATTTAGATCATCAGGATCCAGCTCTGATAACAGAGGTTATCTGTTACTGCTTATGGTTAGAAACTAATGATTTTCCTTTCTGAAACACAAAGCAGCAGTAGATTTTATCTGGAAGATCAGGAGCAGCAAACCAGTCTGGTGAGATTAATGGCTTTGACCTTTATTTGATAATCGATCAGTTGCTGATTATTATCGGATATACAAGATTTTATTTTCTGGTATCTAGACCAGAAATGATCAGCCAGGGGCTGTTTTATCAACGCTTTTTATGCTGATCCAGATTATGCATATAATCAAATTAACTGATATCCTATCCAGGATCAAATAAATTTTAATAGATTTCAAATAGATTTTGTCCCAGTTTTCCAATACATAGCGGAGAATCAGGATGTCTAAATCTGGATTTTTCCTGTGCTTTTAATGCGCCTGTATGTAGCCCTTTGCAGGACAAAATATATTACAGCATTTATTGCCTATGAAAGAAGACATCAAGAATGTTCTTTTATTCTTCGTCTGCACACTTAAGAATTAAGAAAACTGAAAGATTAAAGACATCTGGAGACTAAATTACAAATTTCCCTTCTTAAAAACAAAAGAAAAGAAGCTGGGATTGCTGTTTCTATTTTCTTGCTTTTCTAAAATGTGAATTTAAGTTTATGACAAGATTTCATTTTTTTCTAAAACCCAAAGTGTTTCTTACTTTGCGAACATTTTGAAATACATTCTCAACCCTTTCTATGTTGTATAAAGAGATGCGTTAAATTTATACAATAGTTTATACAATAGGTTAAACAATAATCTGCTTTACATTCTGTTAATTTGTTATTTGATGATATTTTAATTTAGAATTTTAAAGCAACTTTTTTAACAATGTCAGATTAAGTTAGGGTTTCATATTTATGGTGAGCAGTTATTGTTTTGTACAAAGTTTGTCCTCATCTCTTTTTCAATGCAGCTTTAATCCACCTCTCAAGGTGGGATAAAAATATCCCATTAGATGGTACTAAAGCTAACCTAGATTTCTACTTCAAGTTTTAAATATCTCAGCTGAAGCATTTAATCCTGGATAAAGGGTTGATCAGATTACTAAATCCAGATTCACATCCTCAGGATCCAAAGACTTACCTGTTGTGAAAAACACATCTTCAGGTATAATTCAACTGGGTTGCTTTAATCTCATCAAATATCTTTTTTTCAAAAAATTTTTTAATCCTGATTCAGATTGCTGAATCCAATCCAGGATCAAACTGATCTCAGATATTTTGTCCCAGTTTCTCAGTACATTTTCAGACAGGATAAAGCTGATCCAGATATCGTAGGATAGGGATTAATAAATCTGGATATTTGTCATTTTAATACCCCTCTAGATGACCACTTGCTGGACAAAACGATATTACAGCAGTTTTTGTTAATGAGAAAAGATATAACAAATGAACCACTTTAAGAGAGAAAATAGTTTTATTCTCCAACAGCACAATTAGTAATTACTGAAATTGATAAAAAGGGAGCTTTGCTTCAGCAGAAAGAGAATAAATTGCACATTTCCCTTCTTAAAAACAAACTAAAACAAGCTAGGATTGTTTCTGATAATAATGAAAGATCTCAGTAAGTGGACGATGTGCATTTACGTTTATTGCAAGATTTAACTGAATTGATGTTTCCAATAAAACAAAAATAATTTCTTACCTATGTAAAGATTTTGATATACATTATCACCTTTTTTAACACTGTATAAAGAAAAGTTATGTTTGTGTTATATTAGAACTCCAAATGGTAACTGAACAATTCTGTTGTACATTCTGTTAATTTATTATTCAATGATGAATTCAAGTTAAAAACACCATTTTATACAATTTATGTCTGTTTGTCACTCTCAGAGGATGGAAGGAAGTGTGCTAGTACGTGCAGGTGTGAAATGTATTTGTAGAGAACCAGGTGGAACACAGGGTGACCACAGGGTAAACCCAGTAAGGGAGGAGGCAGAAAAGGAGAACAGGTAGACGTCATAAACAACAACACGATGCACAAACAATAATAAATACAACAATGCTAATGGTTATAGACAACTAACCAAACAATGCTAACCCTGAGGGATACAGAAAAACCAAACAAAAACTAACAGAAACACAAACACATGGAGGGGCAAAATATGAAGACAAGGATACTAAAAACAAACAGGACAAATACAAGCAAACCAGAACAGAGGGCTACAGGCTAACACTGACACAAACAGACAAAGAGCTAACAGATGAAGTGTAATACAAAGAGGCAGTGCTAACTACAAATGGATACACAGAGACACACAGCTAACAGAAGAGCACTGAACAGAGCTACAAAGACCAACATTACTGAATGACCCACTAGACACGAGAGCTTAGAAGCAGCAGGGAGCAACAAACCAGAAGCAGCAGGGTGAGTGGAGGGAAAAGTGAGGGTATATATAAAAAAGGAACAGCAGGTGGCAACAGCTTCACCTGCTGTGGAAAAGGAAAAATCGCCAGAAAGAGTTACCTCTCATAAGTTCTTGAGCTCTTAGTTTAAATTTATAGTGGAGTTTGATGACATTCCTGCTTCACCTCCAACTGGGTTGGGTACAAAAAGCATCACATTTACTCTGTAATAATTTTTACAAATAAAAAAGAAATGTCACATTTGTTAGTCGCCCTGCTTTCACACAGGTAAAATCTCTCCAAGTGAATCCAGCAGTAGCAGCAGCAGCAGCAGCAGGAGGAGGAAGAACTTTCATCATCGTGACCAGTGAGTATTTTCTTTGATACTCTAAATGTACAGCATGTTACTCTGCTTGGTAACAGGAACAATACTCAGTCATTCTTAATAACAGGAAACGAGAGAGCAGAAGAACACAGAACAGATTGATCTGGAAGATCAGAAGCAGCAAATTGATCTGGTAAGATAAGCTGCTTTGATCTTTATAAGGTTGGCTTGAAAAAAGCCAACATTTTGTTTTCTGAGATCTTATTATTATTTTTTATTATTCTTGTCCAAATTTTGCACCATTTTCATGGGTCGCAATTTTTGAACTACAGTCACGAAATTCTATATAGCTATATAGAATTCCAAGGGAGATGACCTAGCATGACCCAATAGCATGGGAGCCCTGAAGCCCCAGACAGGGCACTGTGGCACCTGGCAGGTCATTGCCTCTAATTCAGTCAGTTTTTCACCTAAGGCCACAAAAGTCGGCATGAACAGCTTGAGGGGATATGTGATGAATTTGTGGCTCCTGCGGTCCCTGGTTGGGCACTGGGGTCCCTGACAGGGCATTAAACATAACTCAGTCAGTTTTCAACCTACGGACACAAAATTTGTTGCTCTTGGTCCCAGGTGCACCCTGAGGTGATATGCGATGCCCTTGGAAACCCTGCGGCACCCGGCTGAGCACTGGGGTTCCTGGCTGGCCATTAAATGTAATTTAGTCAGTTTTCAATGTACAGAACCGAAATTTAGCATGCTATGCCTTTGGGGCCCTTGAAGTCCCCCGACTGAGTTCCTGTGGCCCCTGTAACCCTCTCAATTTTTGACCTATGGTAACGAAGTTTGGTCGTGGGTGCACCCTGAGGTGACATTCAAGGTGACATGCCCTTGTCTCTGGCTAAGGTCCCTGGAAGTGCACAGGGGTCCCTGGCTGGGCATTCACTGTAATTCAGTCAGTTTTCGACAGATGGCCCCAAAATTAGTCCTGGGTGCACCCTGAAATGATATGTGATGCCCTTGTAGCCCCCGAGGTCCCTGGCAGGGCAGAGAGGCAACATAGCAACCACCCTGCAACTTGACAGCAACCACTTGGTCCAACATACCAACCGCCTAGCAACACCATAGCATCTGCTGTGGTAAGGGACTGTGGTAGCCTAGCAGGTAAGGTACTGGACAATGGACCAGAAGGTCCAGGGTTCAAATACCACCTCTGCCAGCTGCCACTGTTGGGTCCTTGAGCAAGGCCCTTAACCCACAATTGCTTGGATTGTAAGACTGTATCAATTGTAAGTCGCTCTGGATAAGGGTGTCTGCTAAATGCTGTAAATGTAAACATAAAACTGCCTAGCAACGCCATAGCGACCACTTGGGACCCCACCTAGCAATGCCATTGCAACCACTTGGGATGCCATAGCAAGCACCTAGCAACACCATAGCAACCACCTAGGAACACCATAGCAACCAATTAGGACACCATAGCAACCACCTAGCAACACCATTTCAACCACCTGGGACATCATTGCATCCACATAGCAACGCCATAGCAACTACTTGGGAAACCATTGCAACCACCTATCAACCACCTGGGGCACCATAGCAACTACCAAGCAACACCATAGCAACCACCTAGAAATTCCATAGCAACTACTTGGGAAACCATTGCAACCACCTAGCAACCATCTGGGACACCATAACAACAACCTGGGATACTACAGCAACACTATAGGAACCACCTGGGACACTGTAGCAACAGCCTTGCAACACTATAGCAACCATTTAGGACAACATAGCAACCACCTAGCAACACAATAGCAAATATCTGGGACACCATAGTGACCATGTGGGACACCAAAACAACCGCCTAGTAATGCCATAGCAACCACTTGGAACACCGTAGCAATGCTGTAGAAACCTGGGGACATAATAGCAGCCAACTAACAACACCATAACAACCTCAGAGCAACAGCATAGAAACCACTTAGCAACACCATACCAACCACCTAGCAACCACCTGGGAAACAATATCAATCACCTAGCAACACCATAGAACCTGTTCCGGGCAGGGTTTTAAGCCAACCTCAAAGTTCATTCACAAACTTTGTCTTACAGCTAATAATTGGATTGTTTTGACATCCCCGTGACTTTAGCTTTAGGAAGATCACAGAACAATTGAAAAACTCTACCGTGACCAATCTGTGTGGAATTTTGGTTGGCACAAGCTAAATGTGGACATGATGACAGACCAACAAACAAATGAACAGAGAGACACATATTAGAATAATATAAGAATATAAGCTGCTACACATGCTGGAAAATTATACTCATGAGTTTTTAATCAGGATACTGTTATACAGTGGGGCAAAAAAGTATTTAGTCAGCCACTGATTGTGCAAGTTCTACTTAGAAAGACGAGAGAGGTCTTTAATTTTCATCATAGCTACACTTCAACTATGAGAGACAAAATGAGAAAAAAAAATCCAGGAAATCACATTGTAGAATTTTTAAAAGAATTTAATTGTAAACCAAGGGTGGAAAATAAGTATTTTGGGTCACCCACAAACAAGCAAGATTTCTGGCTCTCACGGACCCTGTAACTTCTTCTTTAGGAAGCTCTTCTGTCCTCCACGGGAAGTTAGAGACCACTCTATATTTAAGGGCATCTGTTTGACCTCATTATCTGTATAAAAGACACCTGTCCACAGCCTCAAAACAGTCAGGACTCCAAACGCAACCATGCCAGAGCTGTTAAAGGACACCAGGAAGAAAAAGAACTGGAGACTCTTTGCAGCAGGCTGAGAAGAGTGAATCTACAATAGACGAGCAGGTTGGTGTGAATAAATCAACTTGTGGGAGCAATTGTAAGAAAATGGAAGACATACAATACCATTGATAATCTCCCTCGATCTGGGGCGGGGCCCCACGTAAGATCTCATCCTGTGGGATCAAAATGATTATGAGAACGGTGAGCAAAAAATCCAGAAACTACTACACGGAGCGACCCTGATGAATGACCTGCAGAGAGCGGGACCAAAGCAACAAAGACTACAATCAGTAACACCACTATTGCCGAGAGGGACTCAGATCCTGCAGTGTGCCAGGGCGTGTTCCAAGTCAGATTTATTTATATATCGCTTTTTAACAATGGAGCATTGTCTCTCAAAGCAACTTTACAATTTTAGATTATCTCCTAATAACTACGTCCAATCCCAAATTGAGCAAGCCTAGGGCAACAGTGGAAAGGAAAATCCTCCACTGTTTAAGTGTCCCCCTGCTTAGACAGTACATGTCCAGGCCCATCTTTAGTTTGCCAGAGAGCATATGGATGATCCAGCAGAGGATTGGGAGAATATCATGTGGTCAGATGAAACCAAAATAGAACTTTTTGGTAAATACACAACTTGTCGCATTTGGAGGAAAAAGAATGCTGAGTTGCATCCCAAGAACACCATACCTACTGTGAAGCATGGGGGTGAAAACATCATGCTTTGGGGCTGCTTTTCTGCAGAGGGGACAGGACGACTGATCCGTGTTAAGGGAAGAATGAACGGGGCCATGTATCGTGAGATTTTAAGCCTAAACCTCCTTCCATGAGTGAGAGCATTGAAGATGGAACATGACTGGGGCTACCAGCATGACAATGATCCCAAACACACCGCTCGGCCAATGAAGGAGTGGCTCCGTAAAAAGCATTTCAAGGTCCTAGAGTGGCCCAGCCAGTCTCCAGACCTCAACCCCATAGAACATTTGTGGACCGATTTGAAAATCCATTTTGCCCAGTGGCAGCCCCAAAACATCATTGCTCTAGAGGAGATCTGCATGGAGGAATGAGCCAAAATTCCAGCTGCAGTGTGAAAACGTTTGACCTCTGTCATTGTCAACAGAGGTTATGTTACAAAGTATTGAGTTTAACTTTTGTTATTGACCAAATACTTATTTTCCACTACAATTTACAATATGTTATTGTATCTTTTCATTGGACAACACTATAGAACTGAGACTTGGATATAACCTAGAGTATTCTGTGTACAGCCTGTATAGTCCAAAAAGTAATAATGTCCAAATAGCTGGCAACACAAGTGAGTACACCTCACAGTGAACATGTCCAAATTGTGCCAAAAGCTACCCAATTGTGTCATTGTCCCTTCCTGATGTCATGTGACTCATTAGAGTTCTAAGGTTCTAGGTGTTCTAGGTGTGAATTTGGGAGCATGGCTGTTAAATTCTCATACTGCCCACTGGATATTCAACATGGCAGTTCATGGCAACTAACTCTCTGAGGATGTGAGAAATAGAATCATTGCTCTCCACAAAGATGGCCTATGCTATAAGTTTGCCAACACCCTGAAATTGAGCTCCAGCATGGTGACCAAGGTCATATAGTGGTTTTCCGGGACGGTTTCCACTAGGAACAGGCCTCGCCAGGGTCGACGAAAGAGGTTGAGTCCTCGTGTTCAGCATCATATCCAGAGGTTGGCTTCAAAAAATGGGAAGAAGTGGGAAGTCAGCCTGTCAATGCTCAGATCATACACCACACACTGCATCAACTCGGTCTGAATGGCCGTCGTCCAAGGAGGAAACCTCTTCTGAAACTGATGCACAAGAAAGCCAACAAACAGTTTGCTGAAGACAAGCCATCCATGAGCATTACTGTCCATGTCCTCTGGTTTGACAAGACCAAAATAAACTTTTTTGGCTCAGATGGTGTCCAGTATGTGTGGCGGCACTCTGGTGAGAGAGTACCAAGATAACTGTGTCTTGCCTACAGTCAAGCATGGTGATGGTAGCATCATGGTCTGGAACTGCATGAGTGCTGCTGGGACTGGGGCAGTTCACTGAGAGAAACATAAATTCCAACATGTACTGTGACATTCTGCAGCAGTGCATGATCCCCTCTCTTAGGAATCTGGGCCGTATGGCAGTTTTCCAACATTATAACGAGCCCAAACATATGACTGCTGAAGAATGTCTCCAGACCTAAACCCAGATGAGCAAATGTGGGGTTTCCTCAAGCAGAAGGTGGAGGAGTGCAAGGTGTCTAACATCCACCAGCTCCGTGATGTCATCATGGAGAAGTGGAATAGGTTTCCAGTAGCAACCTCTGCAGCTCTGGTGAATTTCATGCTCAAGAGGGTTAAGGCAGCGCTAAATAATAATGGTGGTCACACAAAATTTTGCTGCTATGCTGCTCCATAAGAAGATATAATAAAAAAAATAAATAAATAAATAAAATAAAATAAAATTATATATATATATATATATACATATATATATATATATATAATAACTACGCATATCTCTATCTCTCTATTATACTCTAATCTCATCTCTATATGTAAGGCCGCCTCAAGCCTGGATACTGGGAAATAATAACAGCCAACAGAATAAATACGGCCAACTGAAACAACAGGAAAACTAAGGCGGATAAGGAAAGCTGGCCTGTGAGAAGCTACGGAAAACTATGGTGGCTCAGGAAAGCTAGCACCAGCCAGGGAGAGCTACGGGGAGCTTTCGCCGATTAGGGAAGCTAACACCGGCCTGGGATAAGCTACAGAGAGCTTTTGCCGGCTAGAGGAAGCTAGCGCCGGCCTGGGAGAAGCAACCGCAAGCAGGGGAGCAGAAGCAGGAACAGCTGCACACATACAAACCAACGGCACCACGAACGAGAGTCCAGGGCAGACGGGACCACAACACGAGAGTCCGAGAACACATCAAAGGGAGATCCAGAGGACGGGGTCGCGATAGCAGATAATCCAGCAGATGGAACCGCAAGAAAAGATATCAAGAGGGGAGCGTGGAGCAAGACAAAGGCCTGGACCAAACTCTTGGATGAAGCGAGACAATAAAACAAGGTTTCTTCCTATAAGGGAGTTTTACCTTGCCACTGTCGCCGCAGGCTTGCTCAACTAGGGCTTTGATCTAATATATTTGTAAAGCTGCTTTGAGACAATGCTGTGTTGTAAAAAGCGCTATATAAATAAATTTGACTTGACTTGACTAATACCACAACACAACAGGGAAACACAGAGCTTAAATAAGAGTTATCCAGCTGTGTGCGGTAGCAATTAATTCAGTAACAAATCAAAGTCAGAGTCACTAAACCAAGAGTCTCAGGTGGGATCCGCGGTCATATTGCTCCCGCAGGGATTTGTGGGTGATGTATTCCAGCTCGCCCACGACAGCAGAAAACAATGTAAAGGCCGCGGATCCTAACACATACAGGATCAGTATGGTATTCTGTGGCACATTTGCTGAGAGATGTTGAGCTGGTCCTGTAGATCCTGCATACTCATAGGTTGCCAAAGCTGAGGTACTGAATGACAAAAATAAATAAATAAATAAATAAAATAATGCACCCAGATAGAAATGTGGAATTCTACATCTCCAAAACTCAGCATGCAGTTCTTAGTCTCAGTCAGACGTGTACATGATTACAGGTGATTGGACACTGGGTCTTACCACAAGAGGCCATAAAACTGCTTCCCCTGCTGCCCTAAAAAAATGTTCTCAGAGGCTACATTTGGGTACTGTAACTTTTGTTGAGCTATCATACGACTCGACATTCAAAGGTGTTGGGAGGAGTGGTTTTATGAGGGCACACAGGTGAACAGGCTGTGGACATCCCAGACAGTAGAGATGACCATTTGATCTACCAACAAGCAGGAGCAGTTCCTACCGTTTCGTTATCCACCATCTAGACACAGGGGACACCTTCACTACACACCCCTGTCCATTTCCAGGTGCTTAGCAGATGGAAATGTGTTGCTACAGCACACAGTTACATGTCCTGTCATTGACAGCCAGCCACCATCGACTTTGTTTGCAGTGATGTCATAAACGAGAAACCTGACTGCTATAGAATGGAACTGTATCATCTTTAGCGATGAATCCAGGTTCTGTTTGGGATCTGATGATGGTTGTTTTCGAGTATGGACATCAATCATGCCTTTGCCATGAAGCAACACACTGCCCCAACTACTGGTGCGATGATCTGGGGAGCCATCGCATACAACAGTCAGTCCCCACTAGTAGATACAAGGGACACTAAGAGCTCAGTGATATGTGCAGGAGATCTTGCGGCTACATGTGTTGTCATGGCAGGACTTCCAGATGGCATTTTTCAGCAGGATAATGCTCACCCAAATACAGCAACGGTTTCCCAGGAATGTCTCTGCCACACTGAAGCATTATCTTGGCCTGTCTATTCATCAAATGTATTGCCTTTTGCACATCTAGGGAGTTGTATAGAAAGTCATAGAGGCATTTAGAGCAGTCAACAATCTCTCACCAAGCAAAAACATGCCAATGAATGTGATAGATAAGCTGTTACTTTGACTATTCCAAAAACTAACATTTAAACACGGACTGTTTACTATGGCTATTACTGATGAAATGTCACTAATATCACGGTTCATTTTTGTTTCTGGTTCTGTTTTTTTAGAAGTTTGTGGCAACTACTAAAGAAGATCGGGGCAAGTACAAGAGAGTCAGAAGCAAAGTTTTGCCTAGAAAATCAGGACCAGAAAAAGGTGTAACAACGAGATAGACACTGCTAAAAATTAGAAGAACAAGATGGATAGTTACGGTCATGATGGTGGGGAGGAAGAATATTCTCACGTTGGGTATGGTGGGGTGGAAGAACACCCTCACAATAGTGATGATGATGAGATGGAAGGCAGACCACAGAATTATGATGATGAAGATGATACACACAATAATGATGACGATGATGATGATGAAGGAGCTACTCACATTGATGATGATGATGATGATGATGATGGCGGTCCTCACAATGATGATGATGAAGAAGATCCTCACAATGATGGTGATGATGAGGAAGGCTGTTCTCACAATGATGATGATGAAGAAGATCCTCACGATGATGATGATGATGATGATGAGGAAGGCGGTCCTCACAATGGTGATGATGAAGAAGATCCTCACAATGATGTTGATCATGATGAGGAAGGTGGTCCTCTCAATGATGATGATGATGACGAAGAAAATACTCACAATGATGATGATGATGAGGAAGAAGATTCTCACAGTGATGATGATGAGGAAGAAGAAGATTCTCACAATGATAATGAGGAAGTAGAATCTAACAGTGATGAGGAAGAGGAAAAAGAATCTTACAGTGTTAAGAAGGAAAAAGAGTGTCTCAGGGTTAAAAAGAAGGAAGAATCTCTCAGGCTTAAAGATTTTAAGACACTGCTGGGTTTAATGAAGATAAAACTGCCCAGTAAAACTCTAAGTAATGAGGTCATCAAACGCTCCAGAAAGCTAACTGTAGAAGCAACAACTTTTGCACGATATCTAAAGAATTCAAAGCTAACATTTTGTGCCAATCCTTGCCTGGGTTCCCAGGAGGTCAAAAGTGCTGTACTACTGAAAGAGGAAAAGAACAATCAAGAACTCGCAAAGATCATCTTTTTAGGAAAAACAAAGAAGAACTTTGAAGATTGGTGGAATGGCATCGAGGCCAAACCTGAATGCAGCTTCAAGATGAAGGACACTTGCAAGAAGATGGCACCACTCAGATCTGACAAGAAGACAAGTGGAAGGAAAGTCAGAGATCATTCAAAACACAAAAAGAATGAGGAAGGATGCTTGGGCTTCTATCTCAAACAGAAAGGAGCTTGGCCTGATCAATATGCAAGAGAAAAAAAGGTGAAACTTGGGTTTTTCTCTGGAAAGCCCGACTATGTAGCAGAATTTAAACCAAGATCAGCTAAGACCAATGAACCCAGAACATCTCAGACTGAGACGGTCATAATCGAGTGTAAAGGTATAGAAAACAACATAGTGAGAAGTGCGTTCAACAAACCTGATAAACCTAAAGTTAAACTAAACAAATCCCATCAGTACTATTACCAAACTCTGACCCACCTGTATATGCTGAGAAAGATTAACCCAAATCCAGAATCAGTCCAAGCTGTGATGGTGATTTGTTGTCAGGGAGAGTCAGAGGACTCAGAGCTCTGCTATGGCAATATAACGAGTGACACAAAAGTCACGAGGATCTGGATCTTTATCTCCGACGTGAGGTGTTGGCTCTGTTCCTGGCTGTTCTCAATGTCATTTTTGAGAAAGTGTAGACTTGCACAGTTGTGTTCTGTGTCTATGATTATGTGTGTAGGCTTGTTCTGATTTGATATAAAAGACACAGACTGATAAACAGATGTAAAAGGTCAGTTTTATTCATATTCATTGCATATTTTCAGTTTTGGGATTATCATGTGTGTGGTGTCATGGGGCTTGGGACATATGTATGAAGTGGTCTTACACAAACTTAAACTTGCCACATTATCACTTGTATGAACTCATGGCTGAAGAGTTATTTATTCTATGTAATGTTTTGGGGTTCTCTCAGTCTGCTCTAGGGCTGAGTGCCATTTATTTTCTTGTTTCCCTTTTCTCAATGTTATGTGCAAGGAAGGATAACAAAAAGTGTTTTCCTTCTCTTTCCTTTTGTGGTAATAGGTAAGTTAGCCGGGCAATATGATTTGAACTTTTGTTTGTTCACTCTGATGCCATCTTGTGACTGTGTATCATTGCCATGATCTCAATAAAAATTGTTTAAAGCCAAAGTCAGTTTTATTTCTATAACAATTTTTACAATGGAGCATCAAAGCAGCTTTACAGTTTTATATGATCTTGTAATATCTAAGGCCAATCCCAAATTGAGTAAGCCTGGGGTAACAGTGGCAAGAAAACTCCCTAAACCTTATAAGGAAGAAATCTTGGGAGGAACAGAGACTCAAAAAGGGACAAAACCTGCTTGGGCGGCCTATATGTTATATGTAAAAATTAAACTGAGTTATGTAATTAATAAGTTTACAGTAATGGTATAAATAACAAAAGTTAAATAAATATTAACATAGAGAACATATTAAAAAAAAAAAAAAAATTAATAATAATAATAATAATAATAATAATAGTGAATACTAAATAGAATAATGTAAAAATGTGCATATAAACTTTATTCAGTCTGGTCACTATAGTATCTTGTGACCAGTATCACACCAGAGCCGAAGACAATGCTTCGTGTCCGAAACTGCTTTTATGTGGATTTCTAGTTCCTTTTCCTTGTTATTCATTTCTGTGTTCTTTTCTATCAGCTCCTGTTTTTCTATTTGTTTTGTTTGGTTGTTGTTCCACCTAGTGGCAGAGGCATATGTTTGAGAAACTCCAGAGAAGCTGTAATCACAAGATTGCATTGCCTCTTTAGCCCCACACCTGACCGACATTTCACCCCATCAGAAGCCAGTTTTCTCACCACTCTTCACCAGATTGTCTGTTGTTCACAACTGTCACTATACCTCTAAAAATTCGCTGCTCACACTATGCCTGTTTCTTTGCTTCCTTCTACCCAAAAAGTCTGAGCCCACACCCCCTGCTCACCCCCTTGTCTCAGATTCCAGCCTATCCCCAATCCTGAACCCTTCCAAAATGAGCTGAAAAAGTGTTGGGGTTTGGGCTGCTAGTGCGGTCTGGTCTTCAGCCAGCATCCAGCCACCTTTTCCACTGACTCAATTAAGGTCACTTACATGATTTAATTCTTAAGGTGTTAGAGCTCTGACATGGGCTGAGGCTGCCCTGTCTGATGTTGGACAGTACAGGCTCTTATGATGATTTCCATGTGGATAAGTTCCATGCAGGCTTTTGTCATCTCCTGAGACGTTATCTGGGCTCTTGGTTAGCCGTAGATTGAGTTTGTGGAGTTCTAAGTGCTAGCTGCTAATTCTGACTGCTGGCTGGAATGATGTCTATCTCTGTGGGGTCTTCCATAATGATCTAAGCAAGCAGCTGAAGGATGAGTTTATGGCTTGTGATGGTGGCCATTTGTTCTGGATAGGCACCTCCATGAGCACTTGCAGGAGATGGCGACTCATTCTGCCCAGGTGAATGTATTCCTGACAGCCAGACCCACTTGTCCTGAAGCCTTGAGTTCTCTTGTCCATGTGCTTTCATCCATATTCATTATGTAGTCCAATACACAGAGTCACTCTAGGATCTTGAGTCTAAGCAAGCTCCTTGAGCAAGACCCTTAACCCACAATTGCTTGGATTGTAAGATTGAATAACTTGTAAGTCGCTCTGGATAAGAGCGTCTGCTAAATGCTGTAAATGTAAAAGTAGGTTCTGTCTTATTTTTTACCAAGCCTCATTATAAATAATTAAATATGCGTGTTGTTAGGTTCAGTGTTTAAAAACTATATAAAATGAAGTTTATGTTTCAAGAGTGACAACAAGTAATTTGCACCCATTTAGCGGAATGACTCACCTTCTTTTTTGTGGGGGTTGCCAAACTTATTTATAAATGGCATAAGATTTAAACAAGCAGAATCAGGTGTTCTTCTCCTTGTGTGAACTGCAGCCGCACCAGCTCTTATTGGATAACACCAGTGACCCCTGGTATGGAGGTTATTACAGAAGCGGGTATGGTTGGTTTTGTTTTGTTCTTTTCAGTGCCAATCAGTTTGTAAAATAGTGTGAAGATACTTAAATGGAGAGTGGAATGTAACATTCAGCATATAAGTTTTTTATAGTGATGAGCAAATAAAGAACTGAGATGATAACATGATCACTTTCTGCTTAGTTAATATTTATTCAAGAAAACCATAAACATATAGTATATATAAACATAGAGTAAAATCAAATCAAATACACCCAACAGAACACACACAAACTGCTTACTTGAATGACTCTGAACGCACACTCATGGAAAACATTAATCTATCTTAAACATTCAATCATGCAGATCTAAAACTCTTTGTGTGAGATCAGAGTGACTGCCTGTAGACGTGTCTGCTCATAGCTTTTCACTTTATAGTTTCTTCATCATAAACAGAATCCTGAAATGGTACATGATACTGTTTCTTAAAGATGAGATTGAGAAGAGCCAGGAATCGAAGGACAGTCTGTTGTTCTTGTCAAGTCAAGTCAGATCTATTTATATAGCGCTTTTTACAATGGAGCATTGTCTCAAAGCAACTTTACAAGTTTAGATTATCTCCCAATATCTACGTCCAATCCCAAATTGAGCAAGCCTAGGGCGACAGTGGCAAGGAAAAACTCCATAAGTGTTATGAGGAAGAAACCTTGGGAGGACCAAAACTCAAAAAGGGACCCAACCTCCTTGGGCGGCGTAGATGATAAATCTAAGAACGAAACTAAAGTCATGGAGTCATAGTTCAAATAAAATATGAAATATGCACATCGGCATTAAGTGGCCCAGGTATGATGGGACTGGAGCTGATGACGGAAACAACTTGAGTGAAGCTGCAGTGGATGAACATCATGTGTTGGGAAGCAACTGGTACCGGAACACAGCTCGGAGAGAAAACAGAAAATGTAATTAGTTATTGATTAAGAGCACAGTGTCTATTAACAATCACTGATGCCATGTGTAGCATGAGACCCCGGCAGCATTAGCTATAGC
>JAJAGP010005632.1:0-30818 GCA_025084515.1 Ancistrus triradiatus | reverse complement strand
TGGACTGGCACCCTCTCCATGTCCTTGGCCGTTGAATTCCTGGTTAGGCTCAAGACTGTGAACCTGACCAGGACAAGTGGGGATAAAACATGGTACTTCGCTTTGCCTTTCCGTCAGCGTTATTTATATCGTTGTTCCAGGGTTCCTGCAGATTTTTTTAAAAAGTCTTTAAAAGTGTTATATTGGATTTTTAAATATTAAATTTATAAAATGCCTAAAGCAGTCTCTTTTAATAACTGCAAAAGTTAAGGCTGTAGTGGATGCGCATGTGTTTTTACATTCTACTTACCGGTAATCTTTGGCTACTGGCACATAGACTGTGCTCGGCCTTGGTTTAATGCTTCAGGTCATGATGATGCTGGAATATGAACCATCTTCTCAGTCCGATATGCATTCTGCAGCAGGTTTAAATTAATTAAACTGAAATTAATATTAAGTCCAAGCTTCACTGCTGTGTGGAATTCACATAATTTGATATATTTTTTTAACGGTATTGAAGCCAGAGATCCCACAGTTGTGCAATCAGATCTTCCATGACCAAGTAGAAAAATAGAATATCACCTTGAGTCATTATGTTTTTCCATGCAAAACTAATATGATTTAAAATGAGTTATTAACTTTCTCTAGCACACATTTCTACAGTTAGTTGCTGAATGTACAAATCCCAAATCAGAAACGTAAATGTAAAAAATGCAGAGTTTCTTATATTACTTTAACTTTTATTTCATTGTAGACAGTAGATAGGTAGGTATTGAATGCTTAATGCCGCGACTGCCCTTGGGCCATCTTCACGGCAGGAACGGTCATAGAGAACAGTTTGTTAGCGGTGATGTAAAGTATAGAGCGTCATGTCAAGCGTGAAATTACATTTCTTTTTTAAGGTCAGTTGTTGATAACAAACTGAGCAGTCTCTTTGCTTTGGTGGTATTAAAAACACCCATATGGTAGGGGTTATAGAAAATTGTTGCCTCTCTTTACTTTATAGCACACTGTATTAATATATGCTTTACTGAGAGGGGAACTTGACAAGTAGTGCAGATCGGGGCTGCTACACCCTTTACTAAGTAGGAGTGGGTTAGTCTGGTGTGTCCAATGTGGCATCTGGTGTAAACCACCTGGTCCCATCGATTTGTGAGGTAAGTTGTCATCTTCTTTCCAATAATGGGAGTAGCTTCGTAGAGCTTGCTGGTGCAGTTTGAGTCCCATTCTGATTGCCATCTGTCTTTTACGTATTTGGTTAGTACTGGTTTGATATCTGGGGGAATATCACAGTTTGTGGTCGGTATGCCTATTGTATTCCTAGCTGCATGGTCAGCTTTTCATTGCCTGGAAGCCCACAGTGGCCTGGTTTCCAACAGAAGACAATGTCAAACTTCAGTCACTACAGTTGGTGTGTCCTTTCCAGGACTCTTGCATTAATAGGGTGGTCAGTTTCTAGGGACTTCAATGTCTGCAGACAGGATTTAGAATCGGTGCACACAAGCATTTTATATAAGTTCTCCAACTCTGTGTATTCAAGGGCCAGTAGCAGAGCTTGAGCTTCAGCCGAGTATATTGAGCTGTGCTTTGGAAGAATCACACCTTTTGTTTGTTGGCCGGTCACCATTGCAGCAGATACTTGGTTGTCACATTTTGATCCATCTGTGTAAATGGGGATGTGAAGGGGAAACCCTCCTCTAATGTCTAAAAATTTTGTTGTAGGGTGATGGGGTGGGCTGTTGACTTCTTATGCTGGGAGATGTCCAAGATGATATTTAACTTCTGTAACTCCCAGGGGGGAATAGTATTTGGGTACACTTGAGTAATGGAGTCCAGGTTAGTGTGAAATTCCTTCAGATGCTGTAGTATCTGTAACCCAAATGGCCGGATGTAGTCTGGCCTGGCCTCATACAGGGGGAGGTCTTGTGGGAGGAATACTTAGGTAAAGGCTGGGTTTTTAGAGTTGGCTTTGAGTTTCAATGCGCTCTGTAGTGCCTGTTTCAACCTTCTGTTCTCAAGCGAAGGCTCGTTGCCTTCCACATATAGGCTTTGGGCCTGGGAGGTTCTGAATTATAGGTTGATTGTGGTGTATGTGCCATATCTTGGATGAAGGTAGGTGCTTCCTGGGTTATTAAGAAGGCAGAGATTGTCGTTGTTGACAAACTCTTCCATTACTTTCCCCTTGGCATTGGTGTGCTGGCTCCCCCACAGGGGGTTATCGCCATTAAAATCCCCTAATATCATGTATGGGGGAGGTAGCTGTTCTACCAACTTGTCCAAGTCTTTTGAGTCCAGAATGAGGTCTGGTGGTATATACACGGAGCATATTGCGATAGCTCTTGTGATTACATTTGAGAGTTACACAGCCATTACTTGCAAGGTAGTATCTACTATGATTTGGCGGTGTGGTAAGTTTGAGCGTACTAGGGCTGCTGTCCCTCCAGATGGTCTGTATGTGTTTGGTCCGTAGCTGTTGAACGTGATGAATCCTTTCCCTTGTAGATTTTTACCTGCCGCAAGTTGGGTTTCCTGCAGGCATACTGCAATTGGGTTAAGAACCACTGCCACTTGTTGAATCTCTGTGAAGTTGGCTCTCATACCACAACAGTTCCACTGAATGACAGGATTTGTTGTCATTTGGACTGGGACAAAGGTATACAAGACCAGCTTCTGTTTTTGAGTGATAAACTCCGATATTGGGACGGCCCTGCCTCTTTCAATTCTATATCTTTTACGTGGTCTTGTTACAAGTTCTCTTCTTCATGTTGCTACTGAATGGGTTCTAGTTTGTTGTTTGGGGCTGATCCTTGTTTGTCTGCACTGACATAGGTGTGGAGAAGCTCTGAATATTAGAGCATTATTAGAGCCATTTAAGATATACTCCCAATCTTCTTCTGGATCATACATATGCTCTCTGGCAAACTTCAGACGGGCCTGGACATGTACTGGCTTAAGCAGGGGGACACGCCTGGCACTGCATTATCTGAGTCCCTCTCAGCGTAGTGTGTTACTGATGGTAGCCTTGTTACTTTGGTCCCAACTCTCTGCAGGTCATTCATCAGGTCCCTCCGTGTAGTTCTGGGATTTTTGCTCACCGTTCTCATGATCATTTTGACCCCACAGGATGAGATCTTGCGTGGAGCCTCAAATCAAGGGAGATTGTCAATGGTCTTGTTATGTCTTACAATTGCTCCCACAGTTGATTTATTCACACCAACCTGCTTGGCCTATTGTAGAATTTCACTCTTCCCAGCCTTGGTGGCAGGTTACAATTTTTCTTTCATGATGTCCTTCGACAGCTCTTTGGTCTTGGCCATGGTTTGAGTTTGGAGTCTGACTGTTTGAGGACAGGTTGTGGATGTGGACATGTGGACAGGTTTCTATTATACAGATAACGAGGTCAAATAGGTGCCATTAATTACAGGGTAACGAGTGGAGAACAGAAAGGAGCTTCTTAAAGAAGAAGTTACAGGTATGTGAGAGCCAGAAATCTTGCTTGTTTTGTGGGTGACCAAAGTACTTTTTTTCCACCATTGATTTACAATAAAAATTATTAAAAGTCCCTACATGTGATTTCCTGGAATTGTTTTTCTCATTTGTGTCTCTCATAGAAGTGTACCTATGATGAAAATTTCAGGATCTCTCTCCATCTCTCTAAGTCAGAGAACTTGCACAATCAGTGACTGACTAAATACTTTTTTGCCCCACTGTATTTGACAGAGTTTTCATAATCCTCAGAGTCCGTCATCATCATGAACTTTGGTACTTAATCAAATTTTGGACATAATTGCAGCTGCAAGTAGATATCATGTTCTGTCTTTTCTTGCTTCGTAAGAGTTAATTATCTTTCAGATTTATACAAAGGTTAACAATATTTTTTTTCAGATAGTTAGCTATTAAATAGAACCTGTAGCTGATGAGGATAGTACGACACCCTTAAAGCCTGAGGGATCATAGGATTTAATGAGATCTTATATTAAAAAGCCAATTAATTTCTCACACCTACCAAAAAATAAATAAAATCATCTGGAAATGTGTCAAAACATGGAATATTTTTCTGTGTTACATTAATTAGAACAGGTAATAATTAATTCATTTTCATATCTTGGTAATCCACTTCATGGTCATGGAGAGCTGGAGAGGAAACCCATGCAGACACAAGGAAAACTCCAAACAGGTAGAGTCAGGCTTGGAATCAAACCCAGGATCCCTGAAGCTGTGAGGTGACAGCGCTAACAACTGCGGCACCATTTTGCCCGAATTACATTCAGCAAATAGTCGTTTGTTAAATTGCAGGAATGTCTAAACAAGTTTAGAAAACTGACAAATGACGTTTTGAGTTTTGGAATATGTTCAGCAAGCTTATATGAAGCTAAGCAAAGCACTGAAGCAGAATACTAACAGAGCACTTTCTTTGTTGTTTGTGATGAGTTGCACCAAGAAAGAAGAGCTTTATTGAGAAGTGAGAAATATTACGTACTATCCATTTGGTGCTATTTACCTGATCACGACTCACTGGGAGGTCTACCCTTTTTGGCCGGCTCATGGTCACGCAGCATGTTCATCACCACTGTGGAGCTACACCATACAACTACAACGCGCAAGACAATGTGGCGCCATGACCTCTGCATAATAATCTGGTAAGTGGAACTACACACCCCAGCATATCATTTAATTAAAATCCTGAAAAGGAAAGACAGGTTAAACACAGCCCAATTCAAAGACTGTGATCCCACAGGCTAAATAGTAAATGGCTTAGCTTGAACCAATGCAATCAAGGAGCCAGATCCAGAATTTTAAGTATTTAAGTAAAGAAAATCCAATCACAAAAATGATGCAAATGATCTTATATGCAATCAGTTACTGAGGAAAATGGTCCAATATTGCATATCAGTGAGTGGCAAAAGTATGTGAACTTCTAGGATTAATGAAATGGTGAAGTTATTGTAAGGTGAAATTAATGTAAGGTGTTTTCAATCAATGGAATGACTTGTGAGTGGGCACCATGTTTTATTAAAAGAAGGGGGATCTTCCAGAGTCTGGTCTTTACTACATGTTTGTGGAAAGTGTATCATAATACAAACAAAATCGATTTCTGAGGCATCAAAAAAGGGGGTGTGTTGCTCATCAGATTGGAAAGGTTTACAAAACCAATCTGTTATAAATTTGGACGCCACCATTCCACAATCAGACAAACTGTGCATAAATGGAGGAAAGTTAAGACCATTATTAACCCTCCCCAGGATTGGTTCAACCAACAAAAGATTAACTCCAAACAACAAAGCATGTACAGTGGGGCAAAAAAAAAAAGTATTTAGTCAGCCACTTGATTGGCAAGTTCTCCGACTTAGAAAGATAAGAGAGGTCTATAATTTTCATCATAGGTACACTTCAACTATGGGAGACAAAATGAGAAAAGAAATCCAGGAAAATCACATTGTATTATTTCTTTTAAATATTGATTGTAAATTATGGTGGAAAATAAGTTATTTGGTCAATAAATTTGGTTCAACCTTTGTAGGTCAAATGTTACAAACTTTCAAACTTCATTCACACAAATGTTCTATGGGCTGAGGTCTGGAGACTTGGCTAGGCCACTCCAGGACCTTGAAATGCTTTTTACGGAGCCGCCCCACACTCCTTTGTTGCCCGAGCGGTGTGTTTGGGATCATTGTCATGCTGGAATACCCCAGCCACGTTCCATCTTCAATGCTTCTCACTGATGGAACGAGGTTTTGGCTTAAAATCTCATGATACATGGCCCCGTTCATTCTTCCCCCTTAACACGAATCAGTTCGTCCTGTCACCTTTTGCAGAGAAGGAAAACAGCCCCAAAGCATGATGTTTCCCACCCCCATGCTTCACCAGTAGGGTATGGGGCAAACTCAGCATTCTTCTTCCTCCAAACACGACGAGTTAAGTTTTTACCAAAAAGTTTTATTTGGTTTTTAATCTGACCACATGATATTCTCCCAATCATCTTCTGAATCATCCATATGCTCTCTGGCAAAACTTCAGACGGGCCTGGACATGTACTGGCTTAAGCAGGGGGACAGCATGGCACTGCAGGATCTGAGTCCCTATCGGAGTAGTGTGTTACTGATGCAGGCTTTTTACTTTGGTCCCAGCTCTCTGCAGGTTCATTCATCAGGGTCCCTCCGTGTAAGTTCTGGGATTTTTGATCACCGTTCTCATGATCATTTTGACCCCACGGGAGGACTGGGATATTGCGTGGAGCCCCAGATCGAGGAAGATTATCAGTGGTCTTCCATTTTCTTACAATTGCTCCTACAGCTGATTTATTCACACCAAACCTGCTTGCCTATGTAGATTCACTCTTCCCAGCATGCTGCAGGTCTACAATTTTCTTCCTGGTGGTCCTTCGACAGCTCTTTGGTCTTGGCCATGGTTGAGTTTGAGTTGAGTTGGACCAGGAAAGAAAGGAAGAAAAGAAAATTGTAGACCTGCACCAGGCTGGGAAGAGTGAATCTACAATAGGCAAAGCAGGTTGGTGTGTGAATAAATCAAACTGTGGGAGGCAATTGTAAGACATACAAGACCCACTGATAGACTCCTTGATCTTGGGCCTCACGCAAGATCTTGTTTTGGAGGAGGAAGAAGAATTCTGAGTTGCGCATACCTACTGTGAAGCATAGGGGTGGAAACACGTCATGCTTTGGGCCTGTTTTTCTGCAGAGGGGACAGGACGACTGATTCGTGTTAAGGGAAGAATGAATGGGGCCATGTATCATGAAGATTTTAAGCCAAAACCTCTTCCATCAGTGAGAGCATTGAAGATGGTGGAACGTGGCTGGGTATTCCAGCATGGACAATGATCCCAAACCACACCGCTGGGCAACAAGGAGTGGCCTCCGTGTAAAAAGCATTTCAAGGTCCTGGAGTGGCCGAGGGAGTTGGAAGCCCGTGTTGCCCCAAAACATCAACTTCTCTAGAGGAGATCTGCATGGAGGAATGGGCCCAAAAATACCCCGCTACAGTGGTTGTGCCAACCATGGTGAAGACTTAAAGGAAAACGTTTGACTTCTGTCATTGCCAACAAAGGTTTTATGTACAAAGTATTGAGTTGAACCAAATTTATATTTATTTTCACACATATTTTACAATTAAATTCTTTTAAAAATCCTACAATGTGATTTCCTGGATTTTTTTTTCTCCTTTGTCTATCATAGTGAAAGTGTACCTATGATGGAAATTACAGACCTTCTTCTCATCTTTCTAAGTAGGGAGAACTTGCACAATCAGTGGCTGACCTAAATATTTTTTGCCCCCCCACTGTATGTCTATGCATATGTTAGTGTGTGGGAGAACTTAACCGAAAAACTTCACGTTGCTGTGGACTGAGCTGTAAGATCAAGGACTATTATTAGGGTTATAGGGTCCAAAAAAATAGCATCCTTTATAGATGCTATATATCTCAACAATGAACAATGATCTTACTCTACCCCTTAGAGGCCCAAAATGCCATGGGGATGAAAAGTCTGTCTGTAGTCCCCAACAAATAGCCTTCCAATAATAAGGACATTAATCTTTTAAAAAAACATTTCCTTTTCTGTGTAAAAGTGTTTATTTGTAATTTTCAACATACAGTGGTGCTTGAAAGGTTTGTGAACCCTTTAGAATTTTCTGTATTTCTGAATAAATAGGACCTAGAACATCATCAGATTTTCATACAAAGTCCTTAAAAGTAGATAAAGAGAACAGAGTTAAAACAAATGAGACAAAAAAATATGTATACTTGGTCATTTATTTATTGAGGAAAATGATCCAATATTACCATATTAGTGAGTGGCAAAAGTATGTGACCCTTTGCTATCAGTATCTGGTGTGACCCCCCTGTACAGCAATAAACTGCAGCTAAATGTTTCCTGTAGCTGTTGAATCAGTCCTGCACACCGGCTTGAGGAATTTTAGCCCATCTCTCCGTACAGAACCGCTTCAGCTCTGGGATGTTTGGTGGGGTTTCCTCACATTAAATGCTCACTTCAGGTCCTTCCACAACATTGCCATTGGATTAAGATCAGGAACTTTGACTTGGCCATTCCAAAAACATGAACTTATTCTTCTTTAATCATTCTTTGGACTTGTGTGCTCTTAGGGTCGTTGTCTTTCTGCATGACCCCCCCCCAACCCCTTCTCTTAAGATTCAGTTCATGGACAGATTGTCCTGACATTTTCCTTAGAATTCTCTGAATATAATTTCAGGGATTCATTGTTCCATCAATGATGGCAAGGGGGGCGTCCTGGCCCAGATTGCAGCAAAACAGCCCAAACCATGATACTACCACCACCATGTTTCACAGATGGGATAAGGTTCTTATGCTGGAATGCAGCGTTTTCCTTCTCCAAAACATAACGCTTTTCTTTGTAAACCTAAAAAAGTTCGATTTTGGTCTCATCTGTCCACAAAAACATTCTTCCAATAGCCTTTCTGGCTTGTCCATGAGAGCTTTAGCAAACTTGCAGACAAGCAGCAATTGTTCTTTTTGGAGACCAGTGGCTTTCTCCTTGGAACCCTTGCCCATGCACACCATTGTTGTTCAGTGTTGTTCTGATGGTGGACTCCTGAACATTAACATCAGCCAATGTGAGAGAGGCCTTCAGTGCTTAGAAGTTATCCTGGGGGTCCCTTTGTGACCTCGCTAACTGTTACCATGCCTTGTTCTTGGAGTGATCTTTGTGGTCGACCAACTCCTTGGGGAGGGTAACATTGGTTCTTGAATTTCCACCATTGTACACAATCTGTCTGACTGTGGATTGGTGGAGTCCAAACTCTTTAGAGATGGTTTTGTAACCTTTTTCAGCCCCTGATGAGCAATCAACAACTCTTTTTCTGAGGTCCTCAGAAATCTCCTTTGTTTGTTACCATGATACCATTCCACAAACGTGTTGTGAAGAGCAGACTTTGTTATAGATCCCTGTTCTTTAAATAAAACAGGGTGCCCACTCACACCTGATTGTCATCCCATTGATTGTAAACACCTGACAATAATTTCACCTTCAAATTTACTGCTAATCCTAGAGGGTCACATACTTTTGGCACTCACTAATATGTAATATTGGATCATTTTCCTCAATAACTAAATGACCAAGTATAATACGTTTGTCTCATTTGTTTAACTGGCTTCTTTTTATCTTCTTTTAGGACTTGTGTGAAAATCTGATGATGTTTTAGGTCATATTTATGCAGAAATATGGAAAATTCTAAAGGGTTCACAAACTTTCAAGCACTACTGTATTTGAAAATTACAAATAAACATTTTTAAACCGAAAAGGAAATGCTTTTTAAAAGGTTATGTCATTATTATTGTAAGGCTATTTGTGGGGACTACAGATTATTCATCCCACGGCAGTCCCATGGCAATTTGGGCCTCTAATGGGAAGAATACTCAGCCTAGTTCATTGTTGAGATAGCTATAAAGGATGCTATTTTTGGGACCCTATAACCCTAATAATATATTGTTTCATAACTAGTACCACCACAACAAGAAAGTGCAAACACTCACATTGGATATAAACAAAGTTTTACATTATAATTAAATTACAGTGGATGACCACTTTATTAGAGACACCCATCTACTGGTGTGTTGGATCAGCTTTGGCCTTCTGAACTTCAGCAATTCGTTGTTGCATAGATTCCACTAGATGTTAAAATTGTTCTGCAGGAATATTGACCTATGCGTACAGGCTAGATTCTCCCATTCTAATGTGGATTCATGGGGGGAATGGTAGCACAGCAGTCCAGTGCCCTCTGTTTGATCCTGCCTGTGTGGAGTTTGTATGTCCTCTCCGTGTCTGTGTGGGTGTACTGTGTACTGTAACTCACATGCGTGTTAGTTAATTGGTGATTCTAAATGTCCCTTAGTGTGTGAGTGTGTGTAGGAATGTGTCTGTCCTATGATGGATTGGTGCCCTGTCTAGGGTTGTTCCTGTCTTTGCACTGGCTTTCCCATGACCCTGGCAAGGATTCAGGGGCTGAGACCATGATTGAATGAATGACTGTGCATTCACACTGAAATTGATTCACAGAAAACTTGTTCACTTAATTTTATACTGTGGTCACGTGTCTAATTTCCATACAGGGAATATTCAATCGTAAAAGGGCAGATGTCTCTAATAAAGTGTATAATTAATAATTGAATACACTTTTAGGGACTGAATGGTGTCCCCTCAGCTGCAGTGATCCCTGTTAAGAACTCACTAACATTACAGACTACAGGGCAACCAAAGATCCAAAATAACTCAGTGGCAGACAGCAGAAACAGAAGCAGGAAGACAAAAGGAAAAATAGAATAAAAAACAGGAAGAAAGGAAGGTTCAAAACAAACTCATCAAAAACACTATTCAAAACTGAAAAAGATGTTCAGGGTGAACAGGAATCGGGTACGGAATGTTTCTGATGCGGAATCACAGGATGAATGGCCACCACAGGAAGCGGGGAGACAGATTTTTAAAAAATAACTCAAAACACAGTCCAATGGGAAGAAGACAACCAGTATAACAAAAGTTAAATACAGGAGGTTCTAGACATTTCCAGATGTGTAGTAAGAGGGTTTATTACCACTCCAAATGAAAGACAGCTGAAGAGTGCTCACAGACAGAAAACGCTGCTGAATCAATAAGTGTGTTTACATGCACTTAATAATCTGATCATAGTTGGATTTCTGCAGTTATCTGATTATTCAAGTGGTCATGTATACAGAATACTCCGATCTAGAAATCAGATTAAGATATCCAATAAACAGAGCTGGATTTTATACCAGTAATCAGATTATTCATTGCATGTATACCAGTTACCTGATTTCAGTCCATGCTACTTACTCATTCATATACTTATTTATTCAGGTATGTTCATGTTTGTATGATAGTAATGTGTTAATTTAATGTTTGAGAACTGAGGTTTTTGATATATTAGTTAGGGTGCTATATGGTATTGTTTTATAAAGTCAATCCCTTGCACACGTAGTTTAGCTGAATTTAACTTAGGTACTGAGTTAAATTGTAATGGAAGATAGAAATAATTTATTGAGCACCTTAAACATGGTCCCATGAGGATGCACACAATTGTTTTAATTATACTTCATTGTATTTCCCTACAAAAATGTATTAATTTATATTATTTTGTAAAGAAAGAAAAGCATAGTGGAGGCTTGTATGGGCATTTGGAGAGCGCTGTTTTGACTGCATGAACTAACTGTGCCGCATGCTACTTCTTTTATTAAAATTAAATCAGCAGATCTCCATGTCTGTTGTGTGTGTGCCTCACTTAAACTTCATCTTCCATTTTAGGTCCATTACACTGTTACTGTGCTCAGGGCTTGCAAATGCCATATTGTTATTTCCACATTACCTCATTCCCGGAAGATGGTAGTCACCTGCTTCTACTAGGTGATCTCAAGTTCCCTTCTGATGCCATCATATCCATGGTCATCTTTGCTGTTTTGAACTAACTCACGCAGCAGGAAACACACCTGATGTTGTCTTCACCAAGAACTCTGCCATGTGCAACCTTTCAGTAAGCTCCCTTGACATTTCAGATCAATTTTGGTGTATTTTCCATTGCACTGTTTCTTAACACCACTCCATTCACTACTCATTTTTACCATTTACCATTTTCAGACTCCTTCTCAGCACTTACTGCTGACACTGCAACTGATACTGATTCTCATTCTTTTATTTCCATATCAGAAAAAAACAGTGTCATCCAGTTTCTGCCTAAATTTCAGTCTGTGGTCTCACAGATCAACCCTTCACAGTGTTGAGTGAAAATGTAGAAAAACCAGCAGACCTGGCTGAGTAATGAGTGCTGCTTCACCCTTTCTCTTCTTCTTTCAGTGCAGCCAAAACAACTTCCTTTCACTCCAGAATTGACACATGCATCTCAAATCTAAGGAAATTTCACTCAACATTCTCTTCCTTACTCAGTTCTTCTCCTATCCCATCACACCCTCCCTTATAGATGAGGATTTCATAACCCATTTTATAGACAAGGTGAGGAACATTCAGTCATCCTTCTGTAATCCAGCCATGGTGAAACAAATGCATGATCTTTGGTCAATTTTCTTAACATTCAAACCCCTTACTGATGATGAAATGGTCACACTAGTGACCATACATTGTCCAGTGACCTGCCCGCTGGATCCAGTACCATCCACACATCTCCAGGCAGTTGCCAACAACCTTATACCAGAATGATCAACACATCTCTGACATCTGGCCTGGTTCCTTCTCTCTTCAAGATGGCTAGAGGTACACCTCTACTGATGAAGCAATCACTCAACCCAACTACAGGCCTGTTTCCATCCTTGATACCAAACTGGTCTGATTTCAAGGTGTATTCTACAGAAACTGTTCTCCTTGCAGTAGACTGAAGCACTTCACAGATACAACTGAAACACCTTATCTTCAGCTAATGCTCAGTTGGGGTCCTTTACTTTTTCCACTCACAGATTCGTAATATCGTATCATTTCCTCAATAAATAAATGATCAAGTATAATATCTTTGTCTTGACTGTTTTTACAACCAGTATGAAAATCCAATGAAGTTTTCGGTCATGTTTACGCAGAAATATAAAAAAAGTTAAAGGCTTTACAAAATTTCAAGCACCACTATTTTCTTACTTTACCCATGATTTATCCTGGTCAGAGTTGTAAGGGGGTTTTCCTGATTTTTCTTGTATTACTATCAGGATACCTTCATTGAGCCAGATCATTCTGAATTAGAAAATTCTTCCCTACGGTCTAATTTCTGCACTTAAACTAAATGGCTGTAACAAGCTTAATCTATCCGTGAAATAGAGGTGTTCCTCTGCTTCCTACACCAAGCCTTCCTTGTTATTTTCTAGCCCATTAACAAGAACTATCCCAATTGCCTCCTACAATGATTACCAGACTTTTTAAACTCTGGATTTCTGGATTTCCAAGTAACACATCAGTTCAATATTCTTCCATTCCAATATTTTAAGATGTATTAACTTGTACCCATGTTTGTAACTGATCTCAGAGGAATAGTTTGTAAAAAAAAGATACATATATAAAAAGAAACAAAAAACAAACAAACAAAAAATACACAGATTTCCTGCAAATTGACCCCAAATGTAGTCAGTCAGCCAAGATGTGTGGTTTTTGAAGTTTCCTTCTGTAGCTCTGGACTGCAGCTGAGAAGCTAATGATGCTCACTGATTGTTTTTTTTTTCTGTGAGTGTGTGATATAATTATAATAGATGTTTTAAAAATAGTTTTATGTGGCTCGGCCAAATTTGAGTACAAACACCAGGATGGAACATTGATTTGAATACACCTTCAATTGGTGTTCAATTAAGTGCTTAATGGAGAACTATGTCTTCAATCTGTAAGGACAGTTCATCTCACATCTCACTAATCATTGATCAAAAGAATAGTTCAGAGTCACTGTGTTTATAGATAAACTTTGGTTTTTGATTTAAGTCTTCATAAGCTTCATTTATATACAACATCAGCCTATCTGTCTGTGTCTGTCTATCTGTCTATCCATCCATCCATCCATCCATCCGTCTGTCTGTCTATCTCTTCAGAAAAATGTACTAAGCTTGTCAAATTCAAGGCTAAATTAAAGATGATTCTCAGTTATGGCAGAATCTCTCTTCCAGCTTTTGAAGATCCTTCAACATACAGTGGCTTCTAAATCTATTATTCTTTAACTTCTCTTTTTGTTTATTGTTAATTTTGCTTCAAATAATACTTTGTGTTGTGGATAAATTTTGTCATGCATTACGTCATGCATTAAATCAGAAGAAGTCATGATACAGTATATGACTATATGATGTATTAGAAAAGCAACAGTTTCAATACGAATCTTGATGACTTCTGGCATACAGTTGAGTGCTGCTGACTGCATCTGAAATAGACTTTTGCTGCATAAACCTAAGATGCTCTGGTTTGGTTTTGCTTGCTTCATAAAGGGCTTGGTGCCACCATAAATGGTCAGATAAGCTCATGGTGTTTACTCAAGTAGCAACAAATGCATAACAGTGTTTTTAAGTCCAAATCTAGTCTTTGATGAGTAATACTTTTTTTGTGTGCTTCATTCCACCTCCCTAGTGTTTGGTAAACTATAAATCGAATGAAGTCAAATATTATTTATATAGCACCGTTTACAATAGAACATGGTCTCAAAAAGGTTATACAAACATCTATGCCCACAACCCCATATAAGTGAGAACGGGGAACAGTGGCAAGGAAAATCTCCCTAAATGTGGTAAGGAAGAAACCTAGGACAGACCAAGACCCAGTTATGTTATGTGCATGAATTAAGTTAAATTACATAATTATCCAATGCTGCACGTAGATCTATTAGAACAGGGAATGGGAGGTTTGAAATCGGTCTATAATTACACAGCATACTAGGGTCAAGGTTAGGTTTTTAATCATATGTTTAATAATTGCACATTTAAAGTGTTTGGGCACATAGCCAAGGCTAAGAAATAAAATTAATAATTCTAACAGTGACTCTACAAAATTATATATTAATTTGATTTTAGGCTGTAGGAATTTGATCAGATAAGATCGAGAAAATATGACAATGACCTTAAGGTACATCCCTAACCAGGAAAATGAGATCCAAACTCAAATATTACTTGCAAAATATCATCTCATACCACATTACCCATAAGATCTATAATGAGATGGGGTGCAGAAGCTGATACTGCTCCACAATAACCACATTAACCACAGAAAACCAATAGTGCATATCTCCATTAGGCTCAGGGACAGTGAAACTAGACAGACACAAATAAAGCTCTTTTGCATTAATGCTGCCTGCAAGTGTTTAATGAGCCTATTTATTTGATATTCACAGTGCTGTATGCTGTAGTGCTGATGGCAAAAGGTTTTCTTGCATAAATAATAATGAATAGATTAAATACAGATAAGCTAAACACAATACATCTACTTATCCTTTCAGCTGCTCCTGATAGGGTCACCAAGTGGATCGATCTTTCATCTCCATCTCATGCTATCTTCCGCCTCTTCCTTTGTCACAAAAAAAGATATGTATATCATCCTTCACTATATCACTAAACCTCCTCTTTCCCTCTTCTTCATCTCCCCTGCCTGGTGGCTCCATCCTCAGCATTATATTCTCCATATAACCCACATCACTCCTCTGAACATGACCAAACCATCTAAGTCCTAGTACTCTCACTTTGTCTCCAAACTGCCCTACCTGTGATGTCCTTCAAATTCACTCATTCCTAATCCCTATTCCTCCATGCTCCCAACAAAAATCACAGTATCTTCATCTCCAGCTCCGTGTCCTGTCCTTGTGTCAGCATCAGTACTGTTGTTCTTTTGAAATACGCACCTAGTTTGTTTGGCTTATCCTGTAAAAAGAGAACAGGGAAGCAAGAAGACGTAAAGGACTGATACCACCTGAATACAGGCAGCATGTACAAACGACGCGATGACGTCACACATGCAAATTAGCGCATTACCTCATCTAGCCCAAAGTCTCTCCCCCAAAGTTGAGATGAAACCTATGCCACTGCTTTGTACATCCAAGTTTTTTTTAAATACTGTGTAATCCCAAGTATTTACATTTCAAATGTTTAAGGATGTCATTTGGTTTTGCTGATATATACAGCTGTTCATCATCAGCACTGCATTAGAAACTAATACCATGTTTAATTATTATTAATTCATTATATTTATGAATAAATTAGATTAGCAGGAGTATGTACAGTGACTTCATTTTTGTCAGTCAAGTACAACTCAGTCAAGATTCAACTAGGAATTGAATTAATTAAGATAAAAAAAACCACATGACAATGACCTTTAGGTACATCCATAACCAGGCAAATGACATTCAAATTCAATATATCACGTTATACCATATTACTTATAAGATCTATAATTAATAATTAGTAATTAATTATAATTAGTATAATTAGGAAGAGTATTATTGTGGTAAAGTTTTTCTTGCACAGATATCTTCTGAAAACAAATCCGAGCAGCATGCCATACCTGAACTTTGATATTCACTGGATTCATCCCTTAATGTCATCCGCACTTGGATGGACAATTCCAGGATGAAAATTACCATCTTACAAGACACATGCCATCATTAAGTGGTTCATGGTGTCATGGTATTACATTTTATGTCTTGTTTGCTTCTGGGCTTCTTTTTTCACTGCTTTAGTGGTTAGGCAGAGTCATACAGTAGCTGAATGGATCTTTGCCATTGGAAAACATCCAATTTGCAGCAACCATACAAGACACATCTGACACAGTTGAAATACTTCTACACAATTCATGCAATCCATATTTTTTAAGGTAACCCAAACCAAAGCATTTTTATATTGATTTGCCTATTAACTATGGTAATAATTCAAATCTAGGTTCAGGCAGACAGATATGGGCACTATTATTATCCAGACACAAGCAGAAAAATGCATAGAAAATGCACCATTAGAAACTTAAAAAGGAAAAATTGGAAGAAAAGAAACAAAGCTTTTACATACACATGAGTGCAAGAAAGAGGAACAAAGAAATATAAAAGTGACTTGATGAAACAATTATAAGAAATAGAAACAAACTTGACTGAGGTCTAACAGTGACGTGTGGTTAGCAGCTTGTCACTGGGGCTTGGACAGGCAGTGTTAGCAGTGACTAGCATTTTTAAAGTCATAGCTAACTGTGTCTGCTGCTTGGAAAGGCAGTGGATGGGGCTTGGAAAGGCAAAGCAAGAGCAGGAAATGAGAAGAAACTGAAGATAGTTTCTAAAACTGTGCACATGAAGTTCACAAAGAGTAAATATAGGATGATTATTAGGTTGACATTTGGGTATGTATATCAAAATGTAATGTATGTATACATGTATTTAAACATCTTGCCTTTGATTATTAAAGGAGTAGGCTACTAATAACTAACATAAAACTGTTATGACGTACATGAAAACTCAATAGAGCACATAGTATCAATTTTAGAGCAGAACTTTATATTAACTTTGTTTTCAATTTATATTATGCACAAACATTTTGTGTAACCAAAACCCCATATCAGAAAATGTGGGGACAGTATGGAAAATGCAAATGAAAAAACAAAATGTGTAAGAAAAGGGAGTACTTTATCAAACCTTTATCAAACACTGCAATACAGAGTAACATTCACAAATGCCACTTAAAACTTTACTGTGCAGAAAAGAAGCCTTATGTTAACCATGTCCAGAAGTGACATTGACTTTTCTGGGCTCAGAGGTATCTGGGATGTACCATCACACAGTGGAAACCTGTACTGTAGTCAGACCAATCAGTATTCCAGATGTTTTTTGGAAGAAATGCAGGCTGTAAGTTCTAGACCAAAGACAAAATGTACCTACCATCCTGTTATCAGCAACAAGTTCAAAAGCCAGGGTATGTCATGGTATGGGGTTGGTCATTTACACTTCTGCGATTGAAGCATGAATGCAGAAAAGTACACTGAGATTTTAGAGCAATATTAATTCCTTCAAGACACATCTTTTCCAGGGACGTCCATGCATTTATCAACAAGACAATGCAAAACAAGTGAAATCAGAAAAAAAAAATATAGGACTAAAATATGTAAATCCCTTCTAGTCTTTCTTTTAGGAACATTGTTTGTAAACATTTCAATTTTTTTCCCCCACATTTGTTTATCACTGGAGATCCTCTGGAGATCCATCTTTACTCCTCAAAGACTCAGCCATTCATGGACACTGCTTTTCTACCAAATTATGATTACAATCACTTGATGACATCACCTGTTTGAAATCACATCATTATTTAGTTTGTTATCTCACTATTAACCATAAATTGTCCCGACTTTTTTGAAATGTGTTGAAGGCCTGAAATGCAAGAATGGATGTTTATTAACAAATAAAATGAAGTTGGTCAGATACAATTTTTATTGTAATTTTAAATATATATTTGCATTTTCCATACTGTCCCAACTTTTTCTGATTTGGGGTTGTATTACTGTCAGAAATGTCTAGAGACTTTATAATGTTTAGGTGTACTTATGGAACATTTTCCAAAATATAAAATGAACTTATGCATGCAGATCACATTTGTGCAGTGGTGCACAATTTCTTATTATTTTGGACAGTGAACAGTGCAAGCATGGAACATTCAGATGTCTTTACATAGTCTTCTCCAGCATGCAAATGGTGATTCGACAATCAAACATAATTAATCAAACACAGTAACAATAATAATGGCTGCCTGAATCCAAAGACCTCTGCTTATGAATCTTTAGCAGCCATTTTCCTGTATGTCTCAGGTTCCTATCTTAAATATTGTAGCCACTGAGGGAAAAGCACAGTCAACAGGATTTACCTTTCAAATCTGAAACTACACAGCTGGCTTACAGCAATGTTTTGCAGAAAGATTGTCATCCTGTTTTGAGGCAATGGGATTGATTCCACATTCCATCCTATTTCTATGTCTGTATTCAATAAAGACAGGTGGATCAGATCCTGTGTTAGCTCCTTCATGTTTCACAAATGCACAAGAAGCTTTTTTGTTTTCTCTTTGCCAATCCTTAAACTTTTTTTGGAAAGAAACGTAATACACATGTTTAGAAATAATACATGGCAATTTTTACTATGAGCCTTCCATGTGCTTTACATCTCCAGTGCCCCTTTGGTCTCCTGTCACATGTGTGTGCCTTGTCATGGATAGTGATTTGGATCTGTTTGCTTTTATTTTCTGCTCATTGCATTTTTGCAAACAGAAAACACTCCAGATGCAAATGTCACACTGAATCTGCTCAGTAAATCAGCCAAGGACCCAATACACAGCCAATTTTCTAAATTTGCATTGATTGTACATTGATTGCGATTGTAAATCTATGTATGATGCAGACGCAATATTAAAGTCAAAGTTAAAAATAAGTCTCTGGAAAAAGTGACTCATTGGATAATGAATGGTGCAGTTACAATTGTGATTTAGAGAATGTCAGCCCTTTTAGAATCTTCTGGATTTCTGCATAAATATGACCTAAACATAAGACCAACTAAAATAATGAGACAAAAATATTCATCTTTGCTGTCAGTATCTGGTGTGAACCCCTCATGTGGCCATAACTACAACTAAATATTTACAGGAACTGTTGATCAGTCCTGCACATTGGCTTGGGAGAATTTTAGCCCATTTCTCCATATAGAACAGCTTCAACACTGGGATGCTGGCGGAATTTCTCAAATGAACTGATTCCATGAAACTTCTATTGGTTTAAGGGCAATAATTTGACTTAAATTTGATCTTCTTTAAATGTTTTTGGTAGAACTACTTGTGTACTCAGGGTATTTGTCTTGGTGCATGACCCACTTTATCTTGAGATTCAGTTCACAGACAGATGTCCTAACATTCTCTTGTATTATTTCTTGGTATAATTCAGAATTCCATCAGTTATGGTAAGCCACCCCCGAAAGTAGCAAAACAGGTCTAAAACTTGATGCTACCATCATCATGTTTAACAGATGTGATAGGGTTCATATGCTGGAAGGCCATGTTTTCCTTTCTCTAAACATACCACTTCTCATTTAAACCAAAAAGTTTTATTTTGGCATCATCCATCCACAAAATGTTTTCCCATTTTTTTTGTCCATGTGCTATGTGATGGACTGTTTTCTCCTTGCAGCCGTGGCATGCACACCGTTGTTGTTTAGTGTTCTCCTGATGGTGGGCTAACGAACATTAACCTTAGCCAATGCGAGAGAGGCCTTTATTTACATTTAACATACCCAGGGTTTCTTTGTGACCTCATGGATTATTACACCTCTTGCTCATGGATTGATCTTTGTTGGTCGACTGAGTAGAATGGTCATGAATTCCCAAACAATCTATCTGATGGTGGAATGGTTGGATCCAAACTCTTTAGAGAACTCTTGTCTGAGGTTCTCAGAGAGCTCATGTCATGATTTACACAAACATGAGTAGTGAAGATCAAACTTTGATGGATTCCTGTTCTTTAAATACAACAGGGTGCCCATTTCCACCTGATTTCCATCCCACTGATTGAAATCACCTGACTCTAAGTTCACCTTCAAATTAACTGTAATAAACTGAAGTTAAAATTGACTCAGCACTACACACTAACACAACAGGCTGTCCAGCCTTCTGATAGTATAAAAACATGCTGATGTTTCCAAATAGCTTACTAGTAATTGAGTGCTATTTATAATGATTGTAAAATGCCATTACATTACTTGGCAAAAAAGTGGGCACTTCTGGTGAAAATTCATGTTTTGCTGGCTTTCTAAATGATGAAGACGTTAACCCAAACTTTGCAGGGAACCTAACTTAAATATATCATAAATATATACTGTAACATGTCTGATTATTTTATCACAGCTCTTTATTTGTTGAATTTAACACACTGAAAATATTCAGTCTAAAATTTTGCATGTACAAAGTTGAACAGCTTTCAAGACAGTCCACTAAATGTTTGTTTTATTTTATTATAAAGATAAGCAGATTATGGGCTGAGGACCTCTAGTTTGTCAACAAATATATGATTATTTGTTTTTAAAATTATTGAAATGTTGAAAAACAAAAAAAAGTTGAATATCTGTAAAGGATAAGGGCACAAGTTTAAACTGAAAACCTGTGATCTCTGATCCCTCAGAAGGCACTGCATCAAGAACCATCATTCATCAATAGCAGTTAGAACCACATGGGAAAGGGATTACTTTATCAAGCACTATAATACAAAGTTACATTCACAAATGCCACATGTGCAAAAAAATAGCCTTATGTTACCCATATCCCGAAGCAGTGTCCACTTCTCTGGGCTCTAAGGCATCTGGGATGGATCATCATACAGTGGAAATGTGTCAGATGGATCAGTATTCCATTCTTTTGGAAGAAATGGACACCATGTGCTATTATGTAATTTTTTACCTCATTAGTAACCCTAAATTGGCCCTCTCCCAACTTTTTTTGGAATGTGTTGCAGGCTTGAAATGCAGGAATGGATGTTTATTAACAAATGAAATTAAGTTGAAGAAAAAAAAACATTAAATATCTTGAGTTCATACTATCTGCAAACGGAAAGTCAAAGGAAATGTAAGAAAAGCTGTGATATTTTTTGTTTTGTTTGTTCAGTTTTCCATACTGTCCCCAGACTTGGGGCTCTATGTACTAGATGGTATGTAATAGTTCCATTGGTTGTATACTAATAAGACATACAGTGATGCTCTAAAGAGTTAGGACTCCACCAATCCACAGTCAGAGCACAGTCAGATTGTGCTCAAATGGAGGAAATTCAAGACCATTGTTACTCTCCCCAGGAGTGGTCAACCAACAAAGATCACTCCAAGAGCAAGGCGTGTAATAGTTGGCAAAGGTCACAAAAGACCCCAGGGTAGCTTCTAAGCATGCTAAAGATTCTAAGCATGCTAAAGATCACATGGATAAGTCAGAAGGCTATTGGAAGAATGTTTTGTGGATGGATCAGACCAAAATAGAACTTTTCGGTTTAAAAGAAAAGCGCTATGTTTGGAGAAAAGAAAATACTGCATTCCTGCATAAGAACCTTATCCCATCTGTGGTGGTAGTATCATGGTTTGGGCCTGTTTTGCTGCATCTGGGACAGGACGGCTTCATATCATTGATGGAGCAATGAATTCTGAAGTATATCAAAGAATTCTCAAGGTAAATGTCAGGACATCTGTCCATGAACTGAATCTCAAGAAAAAGTGGGTCATGCAGCAAGACAACGACCCTAAGCACACAGGTTGTTCTACCAAAGAATGCTTAAAGAAGAATAAAGTTAATGTTTTGGAAGTCAAAGTCCTGACCTTAATCCAATAGAAATGCTGTGGAAGGACCTGAAGTGAGCAGCTAATGTGAGGAAACCCACCAACATCCCAGAGCTGAAGCTGTTCTGTTGAAACGTTTAGTTGCAGTTATTGCCGCACAGGGGGGTCACACCAGATACTGCAAGCAATGGTTCACATACTTTTGCCACTCACTAATATGTAATATTGGATCATTTTCCTCAATAAATAAATGACCAAGTATAATATTTTCATTTTATTTGTGTAACTGGGTTCTCTTTATCCACTTTTAGGATTTGTGTGAAAATCTGATGATGTTTTAGGTCATATTTATGCAGAAATATAGAAAATTCTAAAGGGTTCACAAACTTTCAAGCACCACTGTACCCTTTAGTATGGTTTATGACACTTCCCTTATTTAAATCAGTATAATTACTTACAACTTTTACTTTATGAATTAGACTACCTGTGGTTGCATCTACACTAATAAGTCTGAAGTTTTAAAATTTTATACTCATGTGTATTCTCATCACATTGTCTTGCATATCTCAAGGAAATTAGCTCAAATTTTATCATAGACTCTTGCCTTTTCTAATACAACACAATCTTAGAATATTCATTCTACTGGGACAGTTCATCATTTGGAAATCTAGCTTTCAAAAGGGATAGGTCTAGATCTTGTTCAACCTGAAAATAAATAGTCAAATGCAAAAAACTCAAGAGAACTAGCAAATGATCTGCTAAAAATATTTTTAAAGCTTTTGTAATGCCAGCTGATATCAGGTAAGGTTTTCATCCAGCCCTAGCAACAAAGGCTGCCTTTATAATCATTCTTTTGATCATTCTGCACACTTTAAAGCTTCTTAAAGTCATATCTCTTCTCTCAACACTTTCAGTCATCTTCTTCCACTACCTCTGCCTAATCTATCTTCACTATTTGTTTTTGTCCTATTAGTTGTACAGCATCCTTGTGCCTGGTTGAAGGTGCAATATAAGCTCAACTTACTATTATTATTATTATTATTATTATTATATCAAACCAATAAAAATCTCAAACTATGAGTACAGAACAATTTATAGCCGATTCCAACAACACATTCTGTGGCATGTTTGATCTACCCCTGATAAACACAGAGCTGTGAGGGATCAACAGTTTTCCTCCATATGCATGGTGCATGGTGCCAAGCCAGCTGGCTAACCACTGCTTCATTGATTCACCCATGTGCATTGCCATTACTGCAATGGCTATCATGAAAGCATTATTTAAAGTGGCACCATTAGTGTACGTCAGTTATCATTCTGTTGCAATTTGCTTGCAAAGCAGAACTGCTAATTCAGTGAGCTCACAACAATGGAATCTGACAAATAACAACAGATCAAAACACTTTCATTATTCACCCATTGCTTTTAATGTGCTTGCTTTCCCACTTCATTCATGCAGAACAGCTTGGTGAATTTGTTTTACTAATTCAGCTTCCACACTGTGTGTGGCATAGTTGTTTGAAGTGTGTAGAAGCAAGTGACTGAATGTGTGCCACTTATAGCTCTACTCCACTTCCTGTTACTGAAGTCAATGAACAGCTCGCATCTCTGCGTTAGGAAACACAGAGCTTATCAGGAAAATTAGCACAATATTTTGTGCTCAGTACGTATTAGAGTAAATAAACACTCCATTGAATTACAGTGCAAATTATATGTTTCATTAATAAGAGGGAAACTGCTTTAAGCTGATTTAAGGATGAAAAAGAAAATATAGTCATATTGTTTAGTCAGTGTGTATTTATGGCACTCCTGTATACCAGTTTAGTGCATATAGCATATAATGTTATGCACAATTTCATTCAGAGTCCCACTTTGTTGCATGGTACACAACAGATTTCAATAAATATGATACTTCTAACAACAGGAGCAGAGATTAAACACCAAAAGCAGCCTCTCTAACATATTCTTCAGCCTTCACCAGGTGTAGCAAAAGCTGATACGCAGTTCTGAATACAAACTACTGGGTGTTGGCATACACACAAAATTCAGTTTGTCTCTTTTGAAAATATCCATTCATCGACAGGCACTGATGATTTATGCACAAAGCCCCGATAATTATTATTGGCCAATGTAGAAAGCAATTTTAAGAGCAGCACATGTCCAGATCTCGAGTGCCATGAGGACACCCTGTAATTTATATTTATAATTATAATTTATAATTCAATAGTACAGACAGATGACAGCATACTAAATTCAAGAGTGCACTCTGACAAGTGTAATCAACAGTAACTACAGTAACAGATTTATAATAATAAATGTTTCTGGAAGGTGACTTGATTCATGTAAATAATTCTGTTGATGCACAGAAAAAGGATCATATATATGTACAGTTCTGACAGTGAAACACTGCATAATGACAGACTGCATAATGTGCTTTTCCCTCATCTATAACATTTTATAGACATGTGGCAGCTCCTGTGGTGCCTTGGCACATCCATCCCCATTCTGACGGTAACCACATCTGAGCAGCAGACCCCCTCAGATGTACTTAAAGTTTAAATTACTGTTAAATAATTGTACATCTGTTTTGAATCAAGGAAATTATGAAACAAATGAAATGTTCCCATTGGCCAATCAATGTTAAGCCATCCATGTTTGATCTTAATAGTTTCTGTTCTGCTGTAAGTGGGATCATATTGTAGTGGGGTCAGTAATCCTTTATTCAGGCTCTGGGATAAAGAAAGTTTTAGACTTTCTCAGTAACTGCAAGCTGCAGATACAAAAGCTATTTGACATTTTTCTGTAAGAATCCTCAGCACCAGGTCACTGTCCTATATTAATAATTCACAAAGTATTACCTGCCTGCGTTTGATTCCATGAATTATACATTTCTTGTTGTTTTATTCAAGAAGAGCAGCTTCATGTTGAAGTTGCCTTCAAATACAGTGTGCAGTTGCTGTTCTGTGGATTCTCTCATACGACAGAGGCACCTGAAAATGTGTGAACCCTTTAGAATGTTCTAGATATCTGCATAACTAAACCCTAAAATAGTTTTATATATGTTTTCAGTCAATAGGATGGCAATCCCATTGATTGTTTGTCATTGCTGATGACCTGCTTTATTTAAAGGACTTTTGAGAATGCGATGTTGATGCTCATAAGGCTATAAAAGGCTACAAAACCATCTCTAAATAGTTTGGATTCCACCAATCCACCATCAAACAGAGTGGGTTCAAATGGAAGACATTCAAGACCGCTGTTATCCTCCCCAGGAGTGGTCAGCCAACAAAGATCACTCATGTAATAGCCTGTGAGGTCACAAAGGAACAGAGTAGCTATGAAGCAACTAATGCCCTCTCTAACATTATCTAGGTCTACCATCAGGAGAACACTAAACAACAATGGTGTGCATGGCAGCAATGCAAGGAGATAACTACTACTCTCCAAAAATAACTGCTGCCTCCCTGCAGTTTGCTAAAGACAGGGACATGCCAGAAGGCAATGGGAAAATGTTTTGTTAACAGATGAGGCTAAACAGAACATTTTGGTTTAAATGAGAAGCATTATGTCTGGAGATAGAAAAACACTGCATTCCAGTATAAGAACTCTATCCAATCTGTGAAACATAGTGGTATTATGGTCCAGGCTTGTTTTGCTGCATCTGAGCAAGGGACAGCTTGTCATAGTTGATTTAACAATGAATTTTAAATTATACAAACATTCTAAAGGAACCTGTCAGAACATCTGTCTGTGAACTGAATCTCAGAAGAAAGAGGGTCATGCAGCAGGACAAAGACCCTAAGTTGTTCTACCAAAGAATGGTTAAAGAGGAACAAAGTTAATGTTTTGGAATAGTCTAATCAAAGACCTGACCTTAATCCAATGGAACTGGTTGTGGAATTACAGCCAACAGTTACCAGAAATGTTTAGTTGTAGTTGTTGCTGCACAAGGAGGTCACAAACACTGCACACAGTTTTACACACTACTGTATTTACTTACAGCTTTAAGTAACAATAAACCATTGGGGACAACCTTACAATTCAAGCAACTGTGGATTAAGGATCTTGTTCACAGAGCCAACAGTGGCAGATTGAGAGAGATGGGATTTGAACCATGGATCTTCTGGTCCATAGTTCAGTATTTTAACCGCTAAACCACAGTCTCAAAAAACTCTAGTAAGGAAAATTTACTGTTAATTTATAGAGAAGGGTTTCATGCCAATCTATAATTGGGGAATCATTCTTGGGCTATATATATATATATGCTGCACCTGTAACATCTAGGTATTTACCACAATCAATAATTTTGGACTTTTCTCTGTACAGAATAAAGAATGAAACATATGGTTACCTGAAACTCACTTAGAATGGAAGTCTAAGGGCAGAGAAATATTCCTTGAACAGACCACTTGAATGTATTTCCCTAGGTTAAGTTAGCATAGTTACCTTAAACTAAACCCGAGTCCCCTGAAACAACTTTTCAGGTGTGTAATGCTGTATTGTCACCTAGTTATTCCTGCTGAAAATGTTTTGTTTGATCGAATTTGCTGTTTTGTAGTGAAGTGCTTAGTCACATTAACTGTGGTATGCTAGAATAATTTAATAGTTTGCTTCAAGGCAAGAATGCATTCTTCAACTCAAGGATTCTTCACATTGCTATCTGCCAGTGTTATTATTTACTTGGTATTAAATGTTTATCCATTTCTGGGGCTAATTCTGATTTAGCTGTAAGCTATTGCCCAGGGTTTCAGGGCTTTAATAAGTAAATTTAATGGATCATACCTGCAAACTCTTACGAAATGGATGAGATGCAATCTCTGTACTGGAAATATTCCTTACTTATTAGAGAAAAGATGTTTTTTTTCTATAGTCATCCTCCAAGTGGCAGGAACACTTTGTCTACCAGATTTTACTTATAATTAATTATCAGCCACTGGAATCTCAGCTTTCACAGGCACAGATGAAAGTTCTGCAAATGTGCAAAAATAACATTATCATAGAAACCAGACAGACAGATAACATCAGGTATGTTTCATCATTCCAAAAATACATTTAAATCCAAGGATTATCTCACATAGTTCCAAGTGTCTGTGGTTCCATGGGTCACTGTCTCGCCTTTAAAGACCTGAAAAGCATTTTCACAGAAATCTGGTGATTTGCGGTGTTTTAAGAAGCTGCAAATGAGTCAAAGAAGGCTTTTATTGAACTACACACATTTATGAGTGACACAGATTTAATCAGTGTTGCCCATGCATCTGATCTCTGCTGAATTGTTCCAAGATTGGGCCATTATTAGGAGTGTATTGATGTTATACTTGACTAAAATCATATTGCAGGGCAAATAGCCTGCATTATTGAGTGCAAAGAAATATCTAAAATGCTTTTCAGTTCTCAGATAAAGCAGATAGAATTCCCAGTATCTCAAACCATTAATGCTTAAGAAGGTTTGATAAAATTTGTTGAGGAATCTTCAACAACTCCTCAATGTAGAACATTTGCATTTTTGATACTTTTTTCGACATAGATGTTTTCAGTTGGGCTCAATTCTTATGACTGAGAGGGCCATTGTAAAACAATGGTTTTGTGTTCTCACAACAAGTTTTGTGGGTTTGGGGTCAAAATGTTGCAAAAAAGGTCTGCCCTGTATTATGGCACAAACAGACATAAATTGGGATAAAGATTATATGTAGGTCAATTCATTAACACACATATTTTCACAGAAGCCCATGGGCCACTATTCACAAAACACCCTCAAAGCATCATCAATCTGGAGTAATATTTAATTGAGGATATCAGACGATTTGCTTTTATCCTGTCTCCTTTTTCTTGAAATGTGACAGTTGTATGCATGATCACAGTTTTGTTTCATCCGACCACATTAAATGATTTAGTTCCAATTCCATTTTCAATGCTCGATAGCTGCGATTTGTGACCTGCCCTAAGGAAAGGTTTGTGTTGTAGAACTTCTGGTCATGCTTTTTGAAGTGTTTAATTATTATTATTATTCCGATAGTGAATTAACTTCCCAAATTGTCCAGGTCCACAAACTTCAGTCTCATTGCAAGTGCAAATGCATGACTGACGATCTACATACGGTTACCATCAAAGAAAATGAGCCATTTCGGTTTTTAGAAAGGAAGTTACACACAAATAAGTACCGTGTAATGAAAATTTGTTTATTAATTTAGCTAATTTTCATTTTGTTTTAAATGTAAAACGCAGAGGTGCTGGATCCACACAAATAGGTGCTGGAACGCATGTGTTCCAAATATGAGAAGTAACGGATCTTCTTCCAGCAGGATGTGGCTCAAACACTGACCTTTATGCCACGTTTCCCACTGAAATCTTTCCTCAAGATGGCATGCACCACAATGTTGAACAGCAGCGGAGAGGCCACATCTCCCTGGCAGACACCTCTCTGAAAGGAACACTCCTCCATTTGTTTTTTCAGATCTGTACCTGGCTGGCTGAATTTGTGTAGGTTGCCTTGGGGAGTGTGATGATTTTCATGGAAGGTATTAACTCTCTTGTGCTCTCCACAGTGCGGGCCAGTGCACATAGAGCGTGGATTTGAAGTCGATGAATATGACATTGGTTTGTTGGCTGCATCTGGTCCTTTTTCCATAAGCTGGTGAAGGGCAAAAACTAGTTGCAGCGTACACGTCCAGGGCGATAACCTACCTGCTCTTCTCTTCTGGCTGGTTCACTGTCTTTGTTCACGGTGTTTTTGCAGCTGTTTTGGATAATCATTTCCTGAAGACTTTGCGGATGATGCGATAGGAGGCTGGAAACCCTGATAAATTCTTGCAATTGTAGCTGTCACTTTCTGGTGGATGGGCACGATGACACGGCTTCTTCCAGTGTTTTTTTGGTATTTGTTCCGCAACACCATATTATTTGGATGTTATGGTATTTGTTCCGCGACCAGGACACTCACACGCCAGGAGTAGGCTGGATGGCTTCCACTGTCACCTGGTAAACTCCAGCAGCTTTGCCATTTTTGAGTGATTGAATAGCTGCCTCCAATTTACACATGGCATCAGTGATTGTTAATAGACACTGTGCTCTTAATCAATAACTAATTACATGTTCTGTTTTCTCTCCGAGCTGTGTTCCGGTACCAGTTCCAGCCCCACTCATGGTGTTCATCCGCTGCAGCTTCACTCAAGCTGCTTCCGTCATCAGCTCCAGCCCCACCATACCCAGGCCACTTAATGCCGATGTGCATAATTCACATTTTATTTGAACTATGACTCCATGACTTTAGTTTCGTTCTTAGATTTATCATCTACGCCGCCCAAGGAGGCTGAGTCCCTTTTTGAGTCTTGGTCCTCCCAAGGATTCTTCTTCATAACACTCAGGGAGTTTACCTTGCCACTGTCGCCCTAGGCTTGCTCAATTTGGGATTGGACGTAGTTATTAGGAGATAATCTAAACTTGTAAAGTTGCTTTGAGACAATGCTCCATTGTAAAAAGCGCTATATAAATAGATCTGACTTGATTTGACTTGACTTGAATTTCTCAACTGTGGGCTCAACATCGGTCATAGACATTCCGGGGTGGTCAAGCATTTAGCAGACACCCTTGTCCAGAGCAACTTACAGCTGATACAGTGTTAGCAATTAAAACTGTTACAATCCAAGCAATTGTGGGTTAAGGGTCTTGCTCAAGGACCCAACAGTGGTATCTTGGCTGAGGTGGGATTTGAACCCTGGACCTTCTGGGACCAATTGGTTACCACATTTCGAGTGGATTTGTTTTTGTACAGATTGTCAAAGAAACTTTTCAAATGTTGGAGGAGTTTGGATTTTACAAACATGCCATCTGCTTTTATGTTGTCACTGGTCGCTTTGGCGTTTCAACTCAACCTTCAGAAAGAGTGATAAAGAACGTTGTATTTATGTTTGGACACCGCTTCCTCTAGGTCATTTGCCAAATGAAGAATTAATACAGTTAATAGGACAAATGAAAAGAAAGGGTTATTTTCTCAAAATGTACTTTGTTTAGTTTTATTTAAAATGTTTTTAGGAGTACCAACAATTTGACCCCATATGTTTTAAACTATTGCACACTTTATCATATATAACAGCACTCTTGCATAAATTATTTCAATTATCAGTGCCTTCACTCTTGAGGAATTATTGTTAGTATTGTTTATTTTAGATGATTGTTTTTCGCCCAGTTTTCTGAGAGTTGCCAGTACTGGTAATTCTGATGTTGACTAAATACCACCTATATCATTGTTATGCAGTACAAACTATTAATGTTTAGAAAAATAGGTGAACAGAGCTTAAAACTCTGTATAGGTGGACACATTAAAAAGTCTGACACTAGCTAGTAGTGAAATAGCTGATGCTAGTGGTGTCTTGTCACCAATGTTAAAAGTTATTTACGCAGACATTGCATGAATCCTGGCAGCGATGACATTTTGTTTTGTCAAACCAAAAAATATATTAAAAATGAAATAATTAAGTTACCAATAACATGGATTTGCATTTATTATTAATGATGCTTATGTAGGACTTTTTTCCTTCATCTCAAAGGCAAAAAGATTAAATATTGACCTGATCTTACAGAAAATGAAGGTTATCATGTTGTAACATGCAAACAGAAGACAAAACATTCTGGATTAAACCTATCCTTATGATCACCAGGAGTCACAATAATTCTGAAGGTACTTAATAATAATAATGATAATAATAATACAGTGCCTTGCAAAAGTATTCGGCCCTCTTGAACTTTTCAACCTTTTGCCACATTTCAGGCTTCAAACACATTTTTTTGTGAAGAATCAACAACAAGTGGGACAGAATCGTGAAGTGGAACGAAATTTATTGGATATTTTAAACTTTTTTAGAAATAAAAAACTAAAAAGTGGGGCGTGCAAAATTATTCGGCCCCTTTACTTTCAGTGCAGCAAACTCACTCCAGAAGTTCAGTGAGGATCTCTGAATGATCCAGTGTTGACCTAATGACTGAGGATGTTAAATAGAATCCACCTGTGTGTAATCAAGTCTCCGTATAAATGCACATGCTCTATGATAGTCTCAGAGTTCTGTTTAAA